>JAPPVO010006992.1:0-20187 GCA_030407325.1 Camellia japonica
AATTGAACCATCTGCTTTCATTTTTCTCTTGAATATCCATTTATATCCAAGAGGTTTAGAACCTGGTGGAAGATCCACTAATTCCCAAGTATGATTTTGTATAATGGATTCAATTTCATTATTAACAGCCTCTTTCCACAAAGGTGCTTCAGGAACCTGTCATTGCTGCCTTAAAGCTTTGAGGTTCATTTTCTAACAAGTATGTCAGAAAATCTGGACCAAAAGATTTAGATGTTCTCGCTCTCTTACTTTTTCTTAGTTCAACATCAGTTAAATCCTGTTGGTTGAGACCATTACTAGTCTCTTGTATTTGATTGTCATTAGTCTCTTGACTTTGTGTACAATCATAAGTTCTTTTCTGTGAACTTAATTCCTGTCCTTTCTTGTAAGGAAAGACATGTTCAAAAAACACAGCATTCCTTGACTCTATAATATAGTGTTCACATTTATATCAGGTATTTTCTGATTTATAAGTCAGAAACCGATATGCACTACTATTCTGAGCATAACCAATAAACACACAATCTATTGTTTTTGGTCCAATCTTTGTCTTTTTAGGAACAGGAACTTCAACTTTTGCCAAACACCCCCACACTTTTAAGTATTGTAGGAAGGTGGTCGACCTTCCATAATTCATAAGGAGTGCTATTGGTTTCTTGTGGGGTATTCTATTAAGAACATATTAGCAGACAATATTGCTTCCCCCCACAAGTTCTGTGGTAAGCCTAAATTTAGTAACATGCCATTCATCATTTTTGTCTATGATGTGCTTGATTCATAAATTTCAAATCCAAAACTCAAAATATTATGATTACACAAATCAGAATTAATGTTGTGACAAAATCATATCCTCATAAAATTTGCCTAAGAAACGAACAATTCAAAAACCCAATTGATTGTATACATTCTTGTAACTCATTTATAAATAAATGTCACTGTCATAAAAATATTTGTGACAGAAGAAAATTAAATTATCTCAACTAATGCAAGAGATACATCCCTATAATAATAAAATGGTTTATGGTTTAACAATTTCTACTACGCAAGTAAAATAATAATTAACGACATCTCATGCCACATAATTCAAAATAAACCAATAATCAACATAAAAGATTTCTTAAATTACTTTCCAATTAAACGGAATGATATAATTACATACATCTTCATGTTTAAATTTCTCTGGTGTTTAAACACCCATTCAAAATTGATTAGAAATATTCAAATTAACCTGCTTATAACAATTTATCATTCCAAATCACTTGAAATTATTGTTAAGAAATAACTTGAGTTGATATCATACATGCATATCAAACGCATCAACTAAAAATAATGAATTAACAAAATAAATTAATATGCATGATCCCATCACTTGCATCATGAAATAAAAGGATTCTCAACTCATAAATAAAATCCAACGCATTTAAACTTTAAACTTCAAAATGACAAAATATACCTTCATTTAATAAGTTGATTTGTACATAAATAAACAAATTAAATATGCATTAAAATGTTCTTGTGAATATATATATATATATAATAATTTCCAACTCAAGTGCAGAAACAATTCAAGACTATGAATCCACATTGTAATAAAATAAATTAGTTTGTAAAACTAATATTTTACTCTAGAAACAAATTCTTCCATGTATACTCACGATGAACTATGATAAAGTCAAAAGAATTAGCACATTTTCACAAAGGATTCAAAAATAAGTGGTCTATCAAACGAAACCATAAGTCACTTACAAAATTAATTGATTGTGACTGAGTCACAAAGTTACATGATTGATTAACTAAATTAATTTTTTAGTTACTAAAACCAGAAAATAAATTACAATACAAAATAATTTTATTTTCCTTGTTACTAAAACTAGTAAAATAAAATACCGAAATAATATCTGATTACAAAAATCAGAAAACCAAACCACAAATTAATTTTCTAGTTACTTAAACCAGAAAATAAATTATAACACAAAATAATTTTATTTCTTGTTACTAAAACTAGAAAATAATATAATTTTATTTTCCTAGTTACTAAAACTAGAATATAAAATATCACAAAAATATCTGATTTCAAAAATCAGAAAACACAAAAATTTTCTAGTTATCAAAACCAGAAAATAAATTCTAGTTACTAAAACCAGAAAATAAATTATAACACAAAATAATTTTATTTTCCTTGTTAACTAAACAAAAATAAAATACCAAAATAATTTTCTGTAATACCAAATAATATTCTGCAATTGTTAATGACACCAGTATATTACTACTAGTTGTCAAAGAAAAGAGACAGTATATTACTACTATCTGTCAAATAGCATAAACCACTATTTGTTTTTCCAACCAGAATATTAGTTTGAAAACACAGAAAATTAAATACAATGAAGATACCAAAGGGGATCTGTCTTAAGATTGTTAGGCAATCTTCACTGTATTTAAATAAATTAAATTCTGTTGTGTACTAAACAACAATCAGAATATAAAGAAGTAAAAGAAATGAGAGAATTTTGTTTGATTACAAAAATCAAACTCGTAATAATAAATAAATAAATAAATAACAGATTTTATTTTGTTACAAAAATAAAATTAAAATCTGATTTAAATAGCTAACAAAAACATAATAAAGTAAATAAATAACTTACTTGATTTAATTTCTTCGAATTATAAACTGATCAAGTCCAGTGTTTGACACTGTGTCCTTAAGACAGATTCGTCCTCTCCACGGTGCTTTCAGAATTTGGACGTCTATCTCCCAGGATAAAATGATCTACTACAAACAATAGCAGCACTACAAATTGTTTGCCTAACGAACACACTAAGTGTTTATACTCTCTCTGACAAGAAAATAATGCAGCAACATGAAGAGAATATTTTTAGAATTATGAAGGACGAAAATTAAAGATTACTAAATCCAAATGAGGGCTGTCCTATTTATAGATGGAATGGTGGCTGTAGGATTTGAATTGAACAGGTATGAAACCTGTTGGCTTTGAATTCAAACAGATTTGAATCTGTTGAATTATATTTCAAACAGATATCAAAAACAGGAAGGGCCCTGTTTGGGTGTGCACTAATACCAAACCTGTTTATTTTCGGGAAGGGCCCTGTTTGGAAACCAGTTTAATTTTGGGAAGGGCCCTGTTTGGATGAATCCAAATCAGTTTATTGAATTAAATTCAAATGTTTTTGGCCCAAAAAGATTAGTATTGGGCCGAACAAGCCCAACCCAACCTCACACACCACGCACCTGCGCCCAAGCCCAGCCCAGCCCGCCCGACCGACCGGACAGACGGCGGCGGCGCGCGTGTGTGGTGATTTTTGGGTCCAATGGGTCTAGCCCATTTTGCCCATAACCTCTCCCTCTAAAACACTTGGTACCCCTTGGGACACACCCCAGTACCAAACCCATGCCTTATAAACCCTTTCAAAACCTCCCACCAAATCAATGTGGGACAAGCCTTATTCAAACCTTTAAGGAATTTCCACCAAAACACCATTTCCATGGAGCATACTTCGGCTTCAATTTCCCATTCACTCGGTAATGGTTTTGAGCAACCAAATAACCACGTGAATCACAACGCGGCATAGAACGCGTTACCACTTTGACCCGTGTAAATCGATGCACGGGGCCCACCTAAAAATTAGACCAAACTTAGGAAAAAATTCTGGTTTTATCCAGAATTTAATAACCATTTCCAACACATATTCTGTTTTATTTTTTGGAATCTATTTGCAGTTGCTGCTTGTGATGTATACTTGATCCGTGTCTATTTGTATTTCAAAATGAACTTGTTGAAAACTGTTAGCTTGGTCGGCAAAAGTGTAATTTCTTGTAGTGGATATACGAAGGAAAACTTAACAGTTAACACTATTCTAAGGAATAACAAATAATATTAATATTAAAAACATTAAAAATCATGCCAACTGAATGAACACTATTGGGTTTTTAATTTATTAGATCAACATCAAATGGACCAAATTTACCTGAACATAGGAAATGAAGAGAGAGTATGCAAGGACCAGATCACTTTTAGGAAAGGGTTAAGGCCACTGAAATAAATCCTAGGAAACATAACTGAAAATTGCTGGACTATATTTTCTCTATCCACAAGAAAATCCATAGGATTTTTGAAAGCCAAATTCTTCTTGACTTTTCCATTGCTAACTAGCACAACACCTCCTGCCCTCATTGTTTTTCCTTCTAAATCTTCAGAAAAAATGAAAAATCTACCCATTCTTGTGCACTTTCATAAAATGAATCGCTATATCTAAAATACTTGACCACCCAATTACTGACAAAGTCAAAACATTGTTAGACATGTAAGAGACGCAGTAATCTAACACCCATGGTTAGCAAAATATTAACTTAAATTGAATTGCAGAGAAATTATAAAATAAAACTACTTAAGAATGGGAAGCTATTGTATATTAAATTGCAAAAGATTAGAATCCAAGGTGAAGAGAGAGAGAGAGAGAGAGAGAGAGAGAGAGAGAGGGAAAGGGAGGGGAACAGATCACTCTACTCTGCACGCATGCTTAGTTTCCCCGAATGTTGGCTCTCGACAATCTTAAGAATCAACGATTTGTTCTCATCAAGATACTGCACAAAACGAGGAGCAACCAAGTGATAAATGATGGCAGAGATAGTATGCCAGTTGTTTAAAAATAAAAGAGATTAGAGAGTTTCCTTTTTCCTACTTCATGGCAATCACCCAAACAATGTGCAATAGAAATTCAATTTGACAACCTCAAACTAATATAGTAAAAGACAGAATGTTGAACCATAAGCCTCTAACAAGCTAAAAACTGAATGAATGAACCACCAATCATAGAAAATACCTAAAATATTGGGAGAACAAAGTTCTACTATCAAAGAATCTAACTATTTTTTATTAACGTATTAAGCTCTTCAAAGGAGAAAAAAATATTGAAAATCACAAATTGGGGAGTAAGGGAAAGAGGGCATGAGAGTGACTGAGTTACTTGAGAGGGTAAAGCTAGCGGCTGATGGTGGAAACCGTGGCGGCTAAGAGTAGCAGCAACACTGCAAGAAAAAAAATGCTAGGGTTCACAAATTAGGGGTGAGAGAAAGAGAGAGAGAGAGAGAGAAGAGAGAGAGAGAGAGAGAGAGAAGAAGAGAAATACCTCGTGCGTGCGTGGTAAAGAGGAAAGAGCGATTGGCGAAAATAATCAATTACAAATTACGGCCAAATCACTAAATCTAATCTACCACACCAATAATCAGTTCAAAAGACCATAAATCTAGAACACAAATCAAAACCCATTTAGTTATTTCACAGAAATCAAAATCCTACAACATAAAAAAAAAAAAAACACTCTAGAGTTAGAGTGAAATGGGAAGAGAGAGAAAGAGGGGACACAGAGAAAAAAAAACTTGAATGTCGATAGGAGGCGAGACAATGGTGAGCGGCAGTGGCAGTGACAGTGTAATAATGTGCGACAGTGGAAGATGAGAGGTGGTAGTCATGTGCAACGGTGAGATGAGCGGCGGTGGTGATTCATTCCCTGTGTGAAAGAGAGAGAGAGAGAGAGAGAGAGAGAGAGAGAGCCTGCTTGCTTGTGAAGGACTAGGAGACTAATATACAAAAAAAAACAAAAAAAAGAATAATGGCAAAATTTGGGTGGCAACTTAAAATTTTCCCACTAGATTTTTATATGCAATTTGCCTACTAAAAGAAGTTTTAGTCGCTATTTATGTCACCGTTTTTACCGACTAAATTGTTTAGTTAGAAAATGTTAATATATGATGATTAAAATCATTCAGTAGCCAAAACATGAACTAATGCTGACCAAATTAAATTTTAGTCGGCAAAAAGTAATATTCCCCGACTAAAAATATTTAGTAGCCTAAAACCTAAATTAATGCCGACCAAACTTTAGTCGGTATTTGCCAAAATTTAGTTCAATATCACAAAAACGCGTAGTTTTATTATCTATAACCAAAATATTTTAGTTGCCAAAAAGTTTTTCATTCCCACTTTTTTTTTTTTTTGTTTGTCTTCCCTCTTCAACTTTTGCCGATCAAATTTCTATTTTTGTCGCAAAAAATTATATTTTGGCAACTAAAAAATATTGGTTGGCAAAACTCCAAACCTTTGCCGACCAAATTTTTATTTAGTCACCAAATGAAATTTTTTTGCGATTAAATAAAATTTAGCCGGCAAAATTGGTTGGGAAAAATATAATTTCCTGTAGTATCCCATGAAATGAGGTCGGCTACGTGAATCTTTATTCTCTATTCGACTCTATCAAAAGGCTATTTGTTTACAACAATAAATTCACAATGTGCAATAAGGTGAGTTATACATCCGAATTACATACTAAAAGCAAGCTTGAGGTGAGTAATAAATCTGAATTACGTATTGAAAGTGACTTTATGAAACAAGTGCCTGTACATTTTTGTCTACCGATGACAAAGATGCCTTGTTGTGAGGTTAAAAGAGGAATTCATGCTCACAATCGGAAGGCATGGCAGGTCGAATACTGCTTGGATTCAGTGGAAAAAGAATGTTGTAGTAACCATCCATAATTGCTCCGAAATTGCAAGTTGCTGCAACCTTTGGAATCTGTTCAGGAAATGAATGTTACAGGGTTAGAAGTAATGAAATTTCAACATATGTGAGATGTTTGAAGATTATAATATCTAACAGCTGCATTGCCAAAGAGCTTATTTTCCTAAATGGATGCTCATGCATGGGCATATAAACATATGCCAGTTTTACTACTATGGATTATCAACAACTATGAATCATTAACTACTACATTTTCTGCTTGCTTTTTGTTTGAACTAAGAAAGTACGAAATCTTATTTAGTTAGATAATCCTGTTGAAGGATTAATATTACACACATACTAGAAGGTTGAGATAAAACAATCATAGAGTATCAATGAAAGCAATGTGATATTCTCTTTCTCCCCGTCCCTCCCTCTGTTAGGCTGGTTCTAAACTTCGATATTGATATGTAGATGAAGCAATTAAAGAAGGTTTTATCCTGTTGCTCGATAAATGGAATAACTCATATGCTCAATTATGTGTATATTAGCACTTTGCAAGGAGTTCATTCACAAAAAAACATGGTCTCTATGTCAAATAAAACAGTGAACACCAGACCGATCTGGCATAGATGATGAAAGGATAATTGTTGAAATCACCAAAATTCATGTACATCATCACCAACTTGTTCTCTCGCCCAGATAGTCAAATATGACAAATCTAATAAAACCCTTTATTTGTCAAGAAAAGCGAAAATAAAAAGCCTCTTCCAATCAGCATTTCGATCTTAATTAGATTTGTTGTTTCTACTCCTCAATGATTCCCAAGAACACTGAAATGGGTAAGTTGTAGATTGCAAACTAGCATAATAACCCTATATATCAGATATTCTACACCATTAGACTACTTAAGAATATAACAGTTATAGCATGAGTTGGTACCTAATGGATATCGCGCATATACGCATGAAGGTTTAGATATTCAATCAGCTTCCTCTTTGTGCATTTGAACAAAACATTATACATAAGATCAAACCTAATCAAAGTTGTAAACAAACATATATCTGCTAGGGTCAACACATCACCACATAAATACCTAAAACTATCCAAGTGATCATCTACCATGTCCAATGTACTAAACAACTCATTCACTATTGAATCATACGCTTGTTGACTCTGAGCAAATCTACACTTGCACAATGCAACCACCATACAACCACAATTCAATATGATTTGTACACAAAGTTTCAACAATCCTTTGGTATCATACAATCATAAATCCAATATATATTTGCACAAGTAGTTTCAATAATTCTTTGAAGTCCAATGTTGAATCATATGCAATATACCTATAGACACCATTGTTAACATTAGAGTATATGATCTGATTCCAATCCCTAATCTTTTTCTTCAACAATGGTGGTGAAAGATCCAAATCAGGATTCTTTGCCAACCGATTCAAACCCAAATTGAACAATTCAATTATGTCATAACTCTCATTGCACACAACCTCCTTCCTCTCCACATCCAAAGCATCGGAACAGTGGACCGACTATCATATCCCCTTCTCCGAAGCCTATAAACCTACCTTAGGGTTTTATGCCCATTCGCATTATCCAAACCGGGACAACCCTATCCCCATCTGGGATATCCCTATACCGGAGCTCCCATGACTCGTCCAGTTCCGGCGAGGCGACCGAGACCGACACGGCATCTTCGAGGCCCTTGAGGGTCCGAACGATCAAAGTCCAGTGGGCCTAGGGGCAGGGCAGGCCCACGTAGAGATGAAGAATGCCTGGTTTTTGGCGGGAAAATTGTGTGGACCGAAATTGGGAGGTGGGTTGGGTGTAACGATTGATCGGGTTGGAGGGGGCAAGTTGGGACATCACGAGGTGCCATGCGGCGGACCAGGTGGAACGAACAGTGGAAATGAGGAGTTGGGGTGGAAGAGACTGACCCCATAGGAGTCTGGTGAGGGTTGTGAGGAGGTTAGGGTTCGGGGGTTATTATTGGTTCAGTGACATTCTAGGGCTGACGTGGCGTGTTTTGGAGTTGGTTTTGGTGGTGGTGAGCTTCGTCGTCGTCGTCGTCTTTGTTGGGATGGGTAGGGCTGAGGTCAGCAGCGAAGTGCAGTTGTAGGACATCGTCTCTGGTTATCGATCTACACAGTCATACCATTGATCTCAAAAGTGATGGAAGGGTACTTTTGTTTTTGCACTTTAAGGCCTCGCTTTGCTAAATAAAATGAAATCCAAACCCAATCTTTAAAAAAAATTGTAAATTCAAAATTTATTATTTAGGGCTAGTTTGATAATGAACTATTTTAATTATTATTTTTTTATTTTTATAAAAACATATGTAAAAAAGCAAAGAGAATAATGTGAAAACTTATAATGACTTTTTTAGCCACTCCCCAAACAAAGTTTATTTATTTAGGGCTTGTTTGATAATTTACTATTTTAGTTACTTTTTTGATTTTTATAAAAAAAAAAAAGTAAAAAAGTAAAAAGAATAATGTAAAAACGTGTAATGACTTTTCATTCACTTCCCAAATAAGGTCTTAATCCAATATAGTAGAAATTACAATTAAAGTTTGGCAAGTCCATAAAAAATCAAAAAGTCAAAAAGTTACTCAAAAAGTTAAAAAGTTAACATTATTCACCAAAGTCACAATTACGGATGCACAACTCCCAATCCTAATTTTCTCTTACAAACCAACTTTAACAATTTTTTATTACACATTTTTCTATAAAAAGTCAAAAAGTTAGCCCAAACATCTAGGCTGTGTTTGGTTGTGCTTTGGAATCATGATTCTACATGTGTGTTTGAGCTCCATGTTTGGTAAGAGTTTTGGAATTAATTTTCCAAAACTCTGCCGAAAGCTCTGTATTTTCTGTGTCTGTTCTGCGCGTTGTCTGCAATTTTTTTTTTTCCGTTAGGGTCGTCCGGCCGGACATCCGGCCGGTTGACCGGCAGGCTGACAAATTTTTTTTTTTTTACAATTGATATGTTAATTAATTTATAATCGAAAAAAATATTTTCTGAATTTTTTATGTGCTTTAAAATAATTTTAAGTTGTATGTTTAGTGTAGACACCCCATTTTTGACTGTCCTCAAGACTTGGACGTCACCGCTTGAACACCTGGTGATTATCCACATTTGTGTTTGTTTGGAGTTCCCAGAGTTCTCGGCTACGCGCCTCGCCTCAGGATCTCCGAACTCGACTCTTTCGTGTCTGGTTTTGCACCAAACACTTATGCTTTGCCTTGGAGGGGCAGGGAATGCCTTTTGAGGCATCCCCACACACCACCGGCATAATATTGTGCCGGTCGGCACTCTTTTGTGCCGGTCGACAGTCAATTTTGTCAAAATGACAATTTTGCCCTGCCGACTATTGTGCCGCTGCTTTTTGAGATATTTTTAAGCAACTGTCTACCACTTTCTTCCCCTCCATACACGTGTATGGAGGGATGAGCCTCTTGTTTGCTTGGTTGCTAAGCTTACAAGATTGCCTCCTCTATAAGAGGAGGCCTTGTCTTCTTGGCTGGAGGGTGAGCCATTTTAAGAGATCAAAAACCAGAGCTTATATATTCTCTCTCTCTATATCTCACTCTCTCTCATCCTTGTGTGTGTGTTTTGTGGCCAAATAGTGCACTTTTACCTTACTTTGCACCATTACACACACTATTACACCTTATTTCGAAATTGAGGGACTTGGAGGGTTGTTTTGTGATTTTGGACTGATTTTGACCACTAGAGAGTGGCTGGACCACCTGTTCTTCAAGGGATCTTCAAGGGTAAACTCTTTACTTTAGTTTCCCCATTCTTGCAACTAGTTTCTACCCCTCTTGCTTTGTGTTTTAAGCTTTGTGTATAACATAAAAAAATCTTGTTTTTACTTGCTTAAGAACTTTCATTAAGGTCACCTTTTGATTTGAGTAAGAACTCACCCTCTTAGGCCTTGTTTTGGTCCTTTTAGTGCCTCTTCTTTGAGCATTGTTTAACTTGGTGTTTTTGGCCTTCTCACCACTGAAAACCAGTGGGTTTTCAGTGGTGAGGGGGGTGGTTTCAAGTCTTAAATTGGGGAGGGATACCCCTCTCCCCTTTGTCCCTCTTTGGCCTTCACTCTTGGCCTAATGGATAGCATGCATGCTTGGTTGGTTTTGGCTTCATTTCAGAGCATATTTGTGGTTCATATAATATGTTATACCTCTGTTTTGGGTCGGATTTGTAGCCCTTAGCATGTCTCTCATACTTGCTTTGAAATGCTCTCTTATGCTTAAAAGTGTGCCATGTATCTAGGCCATGTTCTTTGCATATTTTAGCATAATTCCATGAGGGTATTAGCATCATATTGCTATGTGTAAGGACTGTTAGCCACTGTTTTTACCATGTTTGGCATGTTTGGCGTCGTTATCTTGCTTGTTGGCTTGTAAGCCTTGGGTGTGTGAGTCCCTAGTATGCTTAGCCTACCTCGATCTTATGATTTGACATCATTTTAGATCACATTTCAGTCCCTATTCTATGCCTATATGTCTTTATTTATCACCTCTTCCATGTCTTGAAGTGTTGGTCTCTTATGCTTTAAAGAGGGTATTGTGCATGCTTGCATGATTAATGCATTTTGGGCTGCCATATCAAGGTTTGTGGGTGTATTTTTGCATGATGGAACTCTGTTTTTGCTTAAATAATTCATGCCATGATTGGTCTTTGTAGTGGTGGAAGGATGCTCCCTTTTTGTGCCTTAATCTTAGGCCATTTGACTTGCATGTTTGCATGAGTATTGGTCACCATTTTGGGTATGTTTTGCCATTGTTTTGGGGAGATTGGAAGGCTGCCCCATTGTAGTTAAATCCACCATTGCATGATTGCCTCATGGTGATTGCTTAATTGATTCATTAAGTGTTATTACATGTCATTCCCATTGCCTTAAGTGTCCATGTTTGCATTACACCTTGCATTTCGCATATCTAGTGTTATACACTTAATGTCATGTTGTATTGCATTTGGTATGCCTTGCATTTTTGCATCATTGTTACATTGTTGAGCCTTATTGCGTACATGCATTCCATGTCTTGGTTTGGGGTATCAAACCAAGTATGGGAAATGAGGGGTGTTTGTACCTCAAGTGACAAAACACACCTTAATTCCCATGTCACCAAGGCCCTTGACCGACACATGATGAGGTCTTGGTTTCATTTGTGTGTTTGCATGCATTTTGACATTAAAATGCAACCTTGGTTCTTTAGGCTATCATGCACCAACATGCATAATTGGTGGCCCAAGAACCAAGAGTCATGCTCCCTTGAGTCTCAAGCATGATAGGGAAGCATTGGCCATGCTTACATATGCCTAAAAATTCATGCCATGCACTGCTTGTCTGCTGCTGCTGTCAAAACTGTCTCCTGCAGGAATTTTGTGCCGACCGGCAGTATATAGTGCCGACCGGCACTATATAGATGGCCGATAACCTCATTGACAGCCGGTGGATTATGGATGGCCGGTGGCCCCTCCATCCAGCCGGTGGGATACAGCAGCATGCAAGGAAGGCATCCTGAGACTTTGGTAATTTTTGGAGAGACAGGGCAGTAAAGACAGAAGCAACAGTGGCATGGCGTGGGTTTCCCGGGTGAGTCGGATTCGAGCATGCATCATTCGCGCATCCCGAGGCAGGGCTGAGGCCCTTCTCTTTTCTGTTATATACTGAATTTAATTTGATAATTAGAAATTTCTGTAATAATTTATTTATTCTGTATTCGGACTCTATTATTTTTGGACTGTATATTTTTTTGGTCCCTCCGTGTGAGGGCATATTTGTAATAAGTGTGGGTGAGTGTGTGTATGTCTTCCAACCCCCACTTCTTTCTTCCCTTTTATTTACCCACTTATGATGGTAGATTAGGGCACGTTTATTTTCGCATACCTTATGCTATGCATGCGTGCATCCATGCATTTGTTAACATGCACCGGGCTCGGTACATCATACAAACCGCATCGTATTTCAATTTCCCACTTGAATACATGTTACTCGTGCATTTCACCTGCTATGTTTAGGGTTAGCCGAGCCTGCTCTAAACTGCATCCCTGTATGCGATGCATTAGTCACTCTAACATGAACTAGGTCATGCATGTTTACTAACTAGTTTATTGTTTTGGCACGGAGTACAATGTAAGTATTTATGCTTTGGCATATTACATGCGTGTGAATGCTAACATGACAGTATGCTTACCATGCGGCTAAGTGCTTATATGAGATAAATTGTTTGAATGCCTGTGGGTGGAGGTTGGATTGCTTGAGTTGGGAAAACTCATTGAAATCCGTGTTTTAGCCTACTTGCGAGTAGCAAATTCCGAAACATTTTCAAAACAAACGGATATGCAATGTTTGTTTCCAAATTAGGCAATCTAGTCTATACTTGTTTGCTGCGCGCATAACATAGTAATTCTAGGCTAATAATTGGAATAAGACATGTAATGTTTTCAAAATCGGATATCACGGTTAGTAGAGGCCGGTCTTTGGACCGGGCGAAAGGGGGTGCTCATAGCTGACCTTCCCCGATTGTACCCAAGCTCCCGAGCCAAGACATTTGGTGATGACGGACACGTGGCCTTCGGCACCGAGTCAGGGTTTCCTAAATTTCCCATTTTAAAAAAATATTTAGGTGGCGACTTTGTAATCTGGCAAAGCAGTCCATGTTTGGCACTACTTTTCAAAAATCTGTTTTTCTTCAAAACGATTTGCCAGAGTTGGACTCTTTGGTTCAAGATTCAGAACCGTAACTCAAAAGGGGAGTCCGAACTGTAGCGAGGTCCCCCGCGGCCCTGTTACAGTTTCTGGCGACTCTGCTGGGAGTTTAGAGAGCTTGACTCGAACTCGTGATATCCGTTTTTTGACTACACTTATGTGTTTCTTTGCATTGCATGTGCATTGGTGCGCCTAAGACACCGTGTTGGCCATCTGCTATTCCTGAGCGGTTTGCCGGAGGCTTGTCTTGTCAAGGCATGACCATAAGGCTGACCGGTTGCGGGCTCTGCCAGTATGGGAACACAAACCCCGGTTTTACCGGGGCACCCTTTTTGACCATTCAACCTAGTGCATATTCGGATCCACAGTGACCATTCCAAACTAGGACAGGTTGCTTACCCGATATTAGGTTGTTTGAAACCGCTGCGTGCGTAGTGAAACCCTAGCTCCTGACAAAATAGGACAGGGAAACCCTACCCCAACATAGGGGTGTTTTGGCTCTCTTTACTTGCTATGTGCTTTGAAAGTGTATCTCTACAGGGAGTGCATATACCGGTTTGCAAGTCTGGGTATCAGGCCTGAGGGCACCAGTATCAGTTTTTGAGAATCAGTTATATCTGCGGGTATCAGATTCAGCTTTGGGGACAATAATTCAGAAACAGTGATCAGTATTTGAGGAACAGTGTATCGAATTCAGCGTGTTATCCAAACCGTGTGTTGTATGTTTATTTTATGCCGTTGTGCTGTCCAATTGTCTGTTTATTTATACGCTTTATTTATCTTTTTATTAGGTAATTGAGCACAATTGCTACCGACCCGATAGATATCCCCCAAGCACCCTGGGTCAGAGGCCGTCGACTCCTTCGATCTGAGGATCTGATAGACGGACAACCAGTGTACTACTCACTACCCCCGGTTACTAGACGGAGGTCAGTCAGGCAGAGGACATTAGTACAGCAGTCAGTTCAGAGGGCTTTATCTACCCCACCTGTGTTCAGTAGGGATCAGGATTCTGTGTCACCAACGGAGAGAGAATACATACCGGTAATCCAACCAGAGCAGGATAGCATGGCTAGTTTGGAGGAGATGGTGCGCCACCTTCAAGAAAGCATGAAAGCAATGCAGCAGGATGCCGTCCGTTAGGCAGATTTCGCCAGACAACAGGCCACAGTTGTGAGGGAACAGGCAGAGACAATTGCCAGGCTAGAGCAACAAACCGGAGCATCCGCTTCGCATCAAGCCCCTCCCCCACCAGGAGTTCCTAATGTCGGGGAGACAGCCAATGTTCAGACTGATACAGAGCTGCCCACAGGACCACCCCCACCTCCAACCCTACCTCAAATCCAACCTCAGCTATCAAAGACACCCACCAACCTACCGGACTCTCCCTTTGAGTTTGAGACTGATCCCACCGCACTAAAGTTGAGCAAGCTTGAAAAGTTGTTCAAGAGATCCCAAGGGGTCAAGACTATCCCCGATATTGAAGATGGTTACACCGACGCAGCTGTGACGCTGCCCGACAGGTTCAAAATGCCTCATATTGATCGATTTGATGGGTCCGGGGACCCCATGGTGCATTTAAGACTGTTTTCAGATGTTCTAAGGCCGATGGGCCTCAGTACGCTTCAGAAGTTGTCTTTGTTTGGCCGGACCCTGTCGGGTGTGGCGGCCATATGGTATGCTAAGCTAGAAGATGACGTCAAGAGGAATTGGGACGAAATGGCTGAGGCCTTCATCGCACAGTATTCATATAATACACAGATTGAGATTACGACTCGTGATCTCGAGACGACTAGGCAAGAGCCTAAGGAGAGTTTTTCAGAGTTTGTAACCAGATGGAGGGCCAAGGCTTCGATGATGACCTTGAGGCCTATGGACAAAGACCAGATTTGGATGATTGTGCGCAATCTTCAGCCGAAGTTGATGCAAAAGATGATAGTTCTCCCCTTTCCGACTTTTTCTGACCTACATGAAATGGGAGTGCAGATTGAAGATGCCTCGAAGCAAGGCTTGATTGATAATGACCGGGAGCAACCCCGACGAACTTTCAATCGCGGTAGCAATGCAGGCCCGAGTGGCGCCGCTATTACGAGAGCCACCGAAGTAAGCATGGTCACCGCCAACCCCCCTCCAAGAAATACGGCAGCTGCACCATTCTCCGGCGCGTCCGAAAGCAACCCGCAAACAACCAAATACCCACCCAAGAACACCAGAACCTTCGCCCCACTTTATATGCCCCTATCCAAGGCTCTGGGGGTTTTGATCAAAAAAGGGCACTTGAAGCCCCTGGAGCCGCGGCCCCTACCAGAAAAACTTCCCCCTACCCATAACCCAGCCAAGTATTGTGCGTTTCACCAGCAGCACGGTCACGACACCGACCAATGCTATCGGTTACGCCATGAAATTCAAGATCTTATTGATAACGGGGTGATTTTGCCTCCCGAGAAACCCAATGTTACTACAAATCCCCTCCCCACACATAACCAAGCTCCACCACCCAAAAGACTTAATTTCATCCATACCGGGGCCGTGTCCTACGACCCTAGTATCTATATCACACCTACCCACCTGCCTAAACCAGAGGTGTTTCTTCCCGATTGCACCGACTTGTGCATGATGGATATCTCCATGACCCAACCCAGGCCAGCAGCGGTGACCGCCAAGAACAGGGGAAGGGAGATTCTAGAGGAGAAACAGGTTGTTGAGTCAGAGTTTGCGGGATCTGGGAGTTACGTTGAGAAGATATATAGTCCGAGTGACTACATTTCATCGAAAAGCCAAGATGGGCCCGGAGTAGAATTGCCAACAGGGGGAGAGTTGTGTGTGATCCAAGGGGATAGTCTGAGACAGGGAACAGATGATGTAACAGCTGTAGAGGAGGACCTGGCCGATCTCCAATTTTACAGTGACCAATACCTAGAGGACGCAGCAGTTGCGTGGTTCGATTATGAGGATTCAGCGGAAGTTACCGGGTGGTTGGACGATCAGCCCGATGTGGTAGGAGAATTTCAGGCAGAGCAGAGTTCAGCAGGAATGAGAATATCAGCGATGGCCAGAAGGGTTGAAGAGCAGAACACATCACCGGGGGGCGCCGGTGTCAAGAATTTCGCCCAAGATTGGAATATTCTGAGTACGGAGATGATTGAACAGTCAGTCATGTCAGAACAAGCAAGTTTTGAAGATTCCGAGAG
This sequence comes from Camellia japonica, assembly GCA_030407325.1. Classification (NCBI taxonomy): domain Eukaryota; kingdom Viridiplantae; phylum Streptophyta; class Magnoliopsida; order Ericales; family Theaceae; genus Camellia; species Camellia japonica. The sequence goes on from JAPPVO010006992.1 coordinate 16,449, forward strand.
AATCAGGAAAGCAAAGGCCCATGTGGGAGTTGAAATTGATGTGTGCACAGGAAACGAGAATACTACAAGCAGATGGATGGAAGGTGCTGCGAGCACAAGAACAGTCACACCGGAGCCGGACAGGTGTCAGTCGGCCGCTGATGGAATGTGGTGGGAAGATGAGGACCTATGTCTTGCCCATACGGATGAAGATTGGGGGAATAACCAACCTGATAACACTTGGTACCTTGGAGAGGTCGACCACATGACGAGAAGTGGGCGATATTTCAAACCCCTACACTTGGATCAACCAGAGGCCTCAGGGAAGGATAGGGAAGCCGAGAAGCAAAAGGAGAAGCAACTTGAGGAAGAAGCTGTTCTCAAGCAGCTGAAAAAGATACAAGCAGACATCTCCATTTGGGGACTGCTCATGGCCTCGCGAGTACACAGGCAGGCTGTTTTGACAGCCATGGATAAGGCCAAACTCTCCATAGAAACTACACCAGAGCAGCTGGTTGGACTGGTCTTCCCGGGAGGAGGTTCCCCGACATTGACCTTTTCGGCTAAAGAACTTCCGCCTGAGGGCGTAAATCACAATAAACCCCTCTACATCTCTGTGGAATGTAGAGATAAGTGGATACCGGTGGTACTTGTCGATACCGGGTCTGCCATCAACGTCTGCCCAGCGAGGACGGCGTATGCAATTGGCTTGAAAACTGCAGATTTCATACCAACAGCCCAAGTCATCCGGGCATATGACAACACAAGTAGAGAAGTAATGGAAATAGTTAAAGTTCAGACAAAGGTTGGGCCAGGACAGCACGAGATAGATTTCCATGTCCTAGAAGTTCCCGCAACTTTCAATTTGCTTTTAGGGCGGCCGTGGCTGCATCAGGCGAGGGCAGTATCATCTACTTTACATCAAATGGTGAAATACCCCTATGGGAAGGGAGTAGCCATTGTCTTTGGGAATTCATCAATCCACCCACCACCTGAAGTATCCACGCCTGTTCTAGAGATCGAGCACGGCATGGAAGATGTGTTTATATCAGGTTTTACCTTGGCCGAGGCTCAGGTTGTACAGAATATCATGGCCGCTAACGAAGGAATATACGTCAGTGCTCAAGCAGTGTACCTCATGAACAAACTCCAATACATCCCCGGATGGGATTAGGGAAAGCGGCCGTAAGGGCATTGCAGCGTTGGCCGAAGTGCCACACAACCCCCATACCTTCGGTTGGGTTATCTGCCCACCAAGGAAGATTGGGTAAGAAAAGGAAAAGAGATGGCAGGAAGAGCCAAAGCAAAACAGATGGGAAACCTTTTGAATTGATGCATCGGCCCATCCAGGTACCCTGAACGGACGCTTCGTCCGGGAGGGGGAAGACTTTCCATTCTGTGGTTTTCCTGAGCCATGGCTGAATGAAGAAAGAAGCGCATGCCGGGGTTCGAAATTTTCTTTGACCTACAGTTATCTGGGGATGATGTTGTTGGAAAGAAGACAGACCCAACAGTTGAGACTGAGCATAACAAAGAAGTGGAATCTGCGGGCACAGAGTTTGAAATGGGGGTAGCACTGGCATGTCTACTTTCAGATCCTTCGATCGACCAGTTGTGCTTGGGGGATAACTCCTTGGTGTCCATGATCGGAGATGAAACGGCTGCGGGCCTACCATCAGCTATTTTGGATGCATCCATCGCACCCTCCCTCACCTGGCAGTATGAAGAGGGATTTTTGTCAAGCAGCACCGGGTCAGGTAGTGAGCCGGAATCTGATTCCACCGAGTCTTGTGAGTCGGAATCAGGTTCCAGCTCGTCTGAGTCTGAGTCCTCGGTATTCCTGGGGGTGATAACCCGGATGCCACAGTCCTGTCCAGGTCGTCTTTTTCTTTCTCTTTTGAGTCTGTTGTAACAGAAGAGTTGGACGGTTCGGAAGTATCTAATGAGAATGAGGTGACTGTAGTTTCCGAGTACTTTTCTGTGCCTTTGGTTTATTGCTTAAATCAGGACTTTCAAAATTTTGATGAAAACGACGAGGACGAAATTCCTCCGGTTTTGCAACTATTAATTGAACAAGAGCAAGAGAGGTTTGTTAAACCCTTAATGGATGAAATCACTACCATGAACATTGGTACTGAGAAGGACCCGCGGCTGGTCCAGATCGGGTCCACATTGTCTTCGGAGGAACGCGAGCGCTTAGTCGCTTTATTAAAAAGATTTCAAAGATGTTTTTGTTTTTGCGTGGCCTACGAAGACATGCTTGGAATCGATCCTGAGATTGTACAGCACCGGATCCCTCTTGACCCCGAGGCCCGACCTGTCAAACAGAAGCTCAGAAGGATCCGCCCTGATTGGGCCATTAAAATCAAAGAAGAGGTCACCAAGCAGATTGACGCCGGCTTCCTGCTGGTATCTGAATACCCGACTTGGTTGGCCAACATAGTTCCAGTGCCAAAGAAGGATGGCAGAATCCGGGTATGTGTGGACTTCAGGGATTTGAACAGAGCCAGTCCGAAGATGACTTTCCCTTGCCGCATATCGACGAGTTGGTAGATTTCACAGGCGGATGCTTTGCTCTCATTCATGGATGGCTTTTCAGGCTATAATCAGATAGTAATGGCACCCGAAGACCGGGAGAAGACTGCTTTTACCACCCTGTGGGGTACATATGTGCTACAGAGTAATGCCGTTTGGCTGAAGAACGCTGGGGCTACATATCAACAGGCTGCAACCACAATATTGCATGACATGATCCATAAAGAGGTCGAGGTGTACGTGGACGACATGATTGTCAAGTCCAAAGAAAGAAGAGGGCCACTACACCGCCTGCAAAAGTTTTTCCAAAGGATCAGGGAATTTCGGCTGCGGTTGAATCCTCAGAAGTGTACATTTGTGTTTACAGCGGGGAAGATGCTGGGATTTCTGATTACACAAAGGGGCATTGAAGTCGACCCTTCCAAAATCAAGGCCATCTTAGAAATGCCACCCACCATGACTGAAAAGGAGGTGCGAGGCTTTCTGGGTAAAGTGCAATTCATAAGGTGGTTTATCTCAAAACTAACCTTAACTTGTGAACCACTTTTTGGTCTTCTAAAGAAAGGAAAGAAGTTCCAATGGGACGGCCGATGTCAAGCTGCATTTGAACAGATTAAAGAGTATCTACAGAATCCGCCCGTGTTGTCACCACCAAAGCCGGGGAAGCCGTTGATACTGTACCTGTCAGTGACTGAAAATACAATGGGCTGCATGCTCGCACAAGAGTCGGAAGATAAAGTGGAAAGGGCCATCTACTATCTGAGCAAGAAGATGCTAGATTACGAGACCCGCTACACTCCGCTGGAGAAGGCTTGTTTGGCCTTGGTATGGGCTACCAGGAAGCTGCGGCATTACCTGTTAGCTCACTCTGTAATGTGGTTTCACGACTTGATCCCATCAAATATCTTTTCGAGAAACCAGCACTTACGGGTAGGCTAGCTCGTTGGCTGCTGTTGCTCTCTGAATTTGATCTCAAGTATGTGACGCGCAAGTCCGTAAAAGGAAGAGCGGTAGCAGAGTTCCTTGCCGACCACCCGGTTGAAGGGGATGAAGCGGTTGAGTACCTATTCCCGGATGAAGCTATTCTGCACATCGAAGATGAAACTTGGACGATGTACTTTGACGGAGCGTCAAATCAATACGGGTATGGGATAGGAGTGTTGCTGATAGCGCCTGACGATTCCGTATCCCCTTTGGCATTCAAGCTTCGATTCAAAGTCTCGAA
>JAPPVO010006993.1:0-41048 GCA_030407325.1 Camellia japonica
GAGCTATCAGAGAGGTGCACTACCCCAGATGGATCTCCAACACAATCGTGGTGCCAAGAAGAATGGCAAATGGCGTGTCTGCGTTGACTATAAGACAGTCAACAAAGCATGCCCAAAGGACAGCTTCCCCCTACACGAATAGATCAACTGGTAGACCTAACGGCAGGGCACAACTGACTCAGCTTTCTTGATGTGTACAGAGGCTACCATCAGATCGCCATGTACGAACAAGACCAGGAGGTCACGTCCTTTATAACTCCAAGAGGACTATATTGCTACAAGGTCATGCCCTTTGATCTAAAGAACGCAGGGGCAACGTTCCAGAGAATGGTCACCAAGATGTTTGAGCCGTTGTTAGGCAGAACAATGGAGGCTTACATCGACGACATGGTGGTCAAGAGCAAGGATAAGAATGACCATCTCAAGGACCTAGGTGAGATGTTTGAGATCCTAAAGAAGCACAAGTTGCGCCTCAATGCGTCTAAATGTGCATTCGCAGTAGGATCTGGCAAATTCCTAGGCTTCCTGGTAACCAACCGGGGTATAGAAGCAGACCCCTCTCAGATCAAAGCAATTCAAGACCTGGAGAGACCAAATTCAGTAAAAGAAGTGCAGCATCTCACCAGCATGGCAGCTGCACTCAATCGGTTCATTAGCCGGTCGTCAGACAGACTACGACCATTTTTCCATGCTTTAAAAGCCAAATTTGAGTGGGACAAAGAATGCGACCGCGCTCTGGAAAATTTGAAAGAATACATGTCTTCTCCACCACTGCTTGTCACCCCAAAAATGTGCATTCGCAGTAGGATCTGGCAAATTCCTAGGCTTCCTGGTAACCAACCGGGGTATAGAAGCAGACCCCTCTCAGATCAAAGCAATTCAAGACCTGGAGAGACCAAATTCAGTAAAAGAAGTGCAGCATCTCACCAGCATGGCAGCTGCACTCAATCGGTTCATTAGCCGGTCGTCAGACAGACTACGACCATTTTTCCATGCTTTAAAAGCCAAATTTGAGTGGGACAAAGAATGCGACCGCGCTCTGGAAAATTTGAAAGAATACATGTCTTTCCACACTGCTTGTCACCCTAATACCTGGAGAAGAACTCTTCATGTACCTGGCAGTCTCTCAATACGCAATTAGCGCACTGTTGCTCCGTGCGGAAGGAATCCAACATCTGCCCATCTTTTATGTCAGCAAGACATTGTTGGCGCCGAAACAAGATACCTGCCACTGGAAAAGCTGGCCTTGGCCTTGATGATGGCCTCAAGGAAGTTGTCACACTACTTTCACGCCCACAGCATAGTCGTCCTCACAGCTTTCCCATTAAAAGCTTTGTTTGAGAGGGCGAACTTTTCTGGGCAAATTTTGAAATGGGCAGTAGAATTGGGACAGTATGACATCAAGTTTCGACCCAGGACCACGATAAAGGCTCAAACTTTGGCAGACTTTGTCGCAGAATTCACCCTAGGAAGTCATCATATCTGCCCAGTCGACCTGACTAAAACAACCAAACTAGGGATGGAAGTTGACGTCGGAATAACGCAACCCCTGGTGCAAGTTACCTAGTCAGGTCCCAAGGCAGACCAGAGTGAAGTAAGGGAGGAAGAAGAAAACCATACTACACCAAGCCAAGACTCACCAACAAATAAAGGCTTGGTACAATCAGATAGGGAGGGGCAAACAGCAAGCATGGACCTTGAAGAAAACACCAGCAACATTCTGGACCCCAGGCATCATCTGATCCTCCACTTGCTGGAAGTTGTTCGTTGGAGAGATGTGGAAGCTCTTCGTGGATGGAACATCCAACCGGCATGGAGCAGGGCTTGGCATAGTCCTCATCTCTCCAGACGGCCTAGTAGTGGAAAGCAGCATCAACCTTGGCTTCCTAGCATCAAAACAACGAAGCAGAGTATGAAGCGCTTCTTGCAGGTCTCAAATCAGCATTCTACATGAAGGCCACCGAGCTAATGGTTTACAGCGATCATAGCTGGTGGTAAACAAATTTCAGGCAACTACGAAGCAAAGGACGACAGGATGGCTAAATACCAAGAGTTGGTCAAACAGAAATCAAGAAATTTGAAGTAGTCAGGATAGAACAAATCGGCAGGGAGGAAAACAGCAGAGCAGATGAATTAGCAGGCTTTGCTTCAATGGCAGATACTTCCATCCCTCATCCATTACTGATCGACTACCTACCTAGACCAAGCATTGAAGACCCCGAAGCAGAAAGGTATGTTGCGCCGAGTTAGGCCCTCTTGGATGGATCCCATCATACTGTTCTTAAAAGATGGCACCTACCAGAAGAAAAAGAAGCGCCAACAGAATAAGGCAAAGTCGCAATGATTTTGGCTCTCCCCATCTTTGGCATTGTACAAGAAATCATTCTCAGGACCCTACCTAAAGTGTGTTCATCCCAGCAAAGTTGAAGCATTTTGTTCGAATACACGAAGGCGTGTGCGGAAGCATCAAGGGGGAAGATCATTAGCATACAGGCAATCTCCAAGGATATTGGTGGCCTTACATGCAAGCAGACTCAGAGAAATATGTGAAGAAGTGCGAGAAATGTCAGAAGTTCGCACACCAATACATCAACCTGCCAGAGAACTTCTACCCTTAACCAGCCCATGGCCCTTCGCAATGTGGGGCTTGGACATAATAGGACCACTTCCAACAGCACCAGGCAACAGAAGTTCTTTCTTGCAGCAACAGACTACTTTACAAAATGGGTGGAGCAGAAGCATTGGCATCAATCAAGGAAAAAGACGTGAAAAAGTTCGTCTGGCAGAACATCATCACTCGGTTTGGCATACCAAAAGCCCTAATGTCAGACAACGACACTCAGTTCGATGGCAAAATCTTTAGGGCTTTTGTGAAGAGTACAAGATAGAGTTCTACAATTCTACACTGGCATATCCCCAAGCAAATGGTCAGGCAGAAGCATCAAACAAGGTCGTCTTGGATGGATTGAAGAAAAGGCTAGAGAAAGGCAAAAGGCAAGTGGGCTGAGGAACTTCCCCATGTTTTATGGGCTTACCGCACCACACCTCGACGATCAACAGGAGAAACACCATTCTCCTTAGCCTACGGCATGGAAGTAGTAATCCCACTAGAAGTTGGCCTCCCACAATTCGAAGCGAAAATTTTGATCCAGACTTAAATGGTGAAGCCATAGCATTGGAGCTCGACCTTGCAGAAGAAAGAAGAGAAAGAGCACTGGTTCACATTGCCTCATACCAACAAGAGTTATCCAGGAAATACAACAAAACAGTGCATCCAAGACAATTCAAGATCGGCGATTGGGTACTGCGCAAAGTGATGGGAAACACCATAGTACCAGGAGATGGCAAGTTAGGGCCCAATTGGGAAGGACCTTACAAAGTGGTTGGATTAGCAGAAAAATGGGCATACCACTTGAAGATGAGGACGGCAAGCCATTCCCAGGCCGGCAAACTGCCAATCTCAAATTATTTATTTTTAACTTTTTTTTAAGCATATGTAATTTTCCTTTTCCTTTCTCAATAAAACAAGTAGATTCTTTTCAATATAAGTTATTTTCTGTAAAAGATAGTTTTAGTGAGTTAGGAACATTGTAAACATGGTTGGCTGGATTAAACCCACCCTTCTTAAGCCTAGGATAAGGATCCAGGCTGCAGGACGTTTGGGGAATAACCAAACATTTTACTCTAGGTTGGCTGGAAAAAACCAACTTAGAGGTTGGCTGGAAAACCAACACCCTTCCTAAGCCCAGGATAAGGATCCAGGCTGCAGGACGTTTGGTCGGAATAACCAAACATTTTACTCTAGGTTGGCTGGAAAAACCAACTTAGAGGTTGGCTGGATTAAACCAACACCCTTCCTAAGCCCAGGATAAGAATCCAGGCTGCAGGACGTTTGGTCGAAATAATCAAACATTTTACTCTAGGTTGGCTGGAAAAACCAATTTAGAAGTTGGCTGGATTAAACCAACTCTTAGTACTCTTCAGCCGAAGTAAGGATATCGGCTAAAGAGTGGTTGGCTGGATTAAACCAACTCTTATTGCTCTTCAGCCGAAGTAAGGGTATAGGCTGAAGAGTGGTTGGCTGGACTAAACCAACTCTTAGTACTCCTCAGCCGAAATAAGGATTAAGGCTGAAGAGGCTGGAAAAACCAACTCTTATTATGCTTCAACCGAGATAAAAATCTAGGCTGAAGCGGTTGGCTGGTATGGCCAGTTTGATTACAAAATTAAACCGGGATGAATTATCTCGGCGAGAGAATGCTTTACTTCATTCAAATTACAGTAAGAGAGCAAGCATAAACAGGGCATTCAACCGAGATAACAGTTAGAGCAAAAGAAGATTTTTTCATTGACAAGTTCAAAGCAAATACAAAGGAGGGGCCCCAGCCCGGTTACATTTGTCCAACAAAAAGAAGAAAAAAGAAATCAGTTAAACAGATCATCAAGGTCAGCATCAATATCAACCCGAAGCCGGTTTCAGACGGGAGCGCGGTCTCGGTTGGGAGCTCGGTCTCTGCTGGAAGCACGGTTTCAGTCGACAGCTCGTTAGTCAGGTTTTCCACCGTTTGCTCCAACTGAGCTGATTGATCGATAGGTTCATTGACGACCGGAGTATTAGTGGGCTCGGTTTCTTCATCGTCATCTGAACCCTGAAGAAACTGTTGCTGGACGGATGCAGCATACTCCGCGAGTGAGCTCGGTATGAAGTACTGAGGAGGATTGTAGACCTCGGTCTCAAGCTCACAATCGAGCTGCACCACAGCTGCCCTCCAACCGCATTTGAAGAACAAATCTTTAGCTGCCTCACATTGTTGCATGTAGAGGGCCTCCCCCTCCTTGAAACCTTCAGCATTGGCATCATCCGCCTTCTTTTTTAGTTCGGCGATCTCTGCGTTCTTCTTTCCTTCGAGCTTGGCTAGCTCATGCAGGTACTTGTCCTTCATCACGGTCAGGGCCCTCTGTTTGTCAGCATTAGCCGAGGTAACTAGCCCGGTCAGACGGGTTACCTCGGCCTCTAGCTCGGTCGTCTTCTGTTGGGACTCCTTTAGTTCGGTGGTTTTGGCTTCAGCTCTGCCATGGCCTGCCTTGTCGTCTTCCTAAGCTCCAACACTCGCTTGTGTGCAATTTGACTTTTTTGCATGGCCTGAAAAAGAATGGAAAAAAAAAAAACTAATGACAAAACTGAGCAAAAGTTAGAAAACTTAGAGAGACCAGAGGAGCTACTTACCAGGATCATTGATTTCGTTGCAGACCGGATAGCCTTAAGCTCGGTCAAATGGTTGTGATGCTCCATATCAGGGGGCAGACATACACTCTTAGCCAGATTGAAGGCTAGCATATGGTCTTTGTCAGCCACCATTGAGTCAGTATCATGGATAGCATGGTTTTGGAAGGTCATTTTTGGAGCCCACTTGGAGGAGCTAGCACGGTCAGAACGCTCCGGCTGAGGGCTCGGTAGAGGGCTTGGCGGAAGGATGGTTTCATCTTCATCAACAAGGCGTTGCTCGGTTTGGGTAGTCCGGGCGTGCTTGCTTAGGCGTAATGAAGAGGGTTGTTGAGTTGAAGGACCACCACTGTTTCCTGAGTCTGGCTAGGTGGTGGTACTTCGGCTCAGTGTGTTTCGGTTAGGAGAGCCCTAACTCTGTTCCTCTTCGCCATTTCTTCTTCTTCAGTAGTACGGACCAGGTTAATTTGTGGTAAGGTTGGATCCGGTTCAGGGGAGGCTTCCAGTCAGAAGTCGGTTACTCTGGCTTTTCGTCGGCTGCTGTATCTATACGTCGGTTCAAAATTCAACAGCTTGGCCCAACTTCTTTCAGGATATCGTAGTGCGGTGCAAAGAGTGTCCAAGTTGGGGTAACTGTACAAACGACTTGAGATGGGCTGAATCTGCATAAAAAGACAACTGTCAGTCCGGTTCAGGAACAGAAACCGAAATAAAGAGAAGCATGCAGAGAAGCCGAGATAATTATACCAGGGGTTCCTTTCTTCCAGTTTATACTGTGGCCTGGGATCTGGGCTTGGTGGTCTTCAAAATTCCCAGATACCCAGAAAAAATCATCATCGTTTAAGTCTTTGTCCGGTGTGTCCTTTATTATTTTCTCACGCCGACGTCATATTCTTAAATAATAAACCCAGCTGTCTTCTTTTGAGCCTATGGAATATTGGTGGAAGAGTTCGGTTAAGCCGAGGTTAATTCCAGCTCGGCGGTTTAGCTCGGCTATGCCATTTATTATACGGTATGAGTTTGTGGAAAGCTGGGTTAGGCATATCCTAGTTTGCCTAAGGAATTCACAAAGTAAGGGCTGTACAGGGAATCTTAGGCCGGTTTCTACGATGGAGAGGAGGGTGAAGGGAACAAAACCAGGGTTTTCCCAAGGTGTGATATCTAGGTCGGCTAAGGTGAGGTGAACATCGTCTGGGATGTTATAATCCTTTCGGAATTCAGCCATTGCACCAGGTGAATTAACTAAAAACCTATACTTCCCCATTTGTGTTTTAAAGTTATGTATAAATTAAAGCCGTGTGTTAGCTCGGTCGAAGAATTGTGCTGAGTAGCTCGGTTGAGCGTTCAAAGGAGTGCCTGGGCAACCTAAGTCTGCAAAGTGAAAAACAGAAGTGTTAAGCACAGACCGTGGGACCGTGCTAAAAGAGATAAAGGCAAGATAAATGAAGTCCTAGCTCGGCTATTCGGGATGCTAAGGGTCATAGCTCGGTTGGTGCAAGTTGTTTGTTATCTTGGTTTGTGCAAGTTTTTTGTTATCTCGGATTGTGCAAAGGGTTTGTTAGTCCGGTTGAGCCTCTAGGGGCAGCGCTCTTAGTTCGGTCTGAACTAAGAAAGCTGGTTTAGCCCCAAGTTATAGCTCGGTCGATATTAGGACTTTCAAGCACGTTATTGCGCAGACTTAGTTCGGTTGGATAGTCTGGCTAGACTGATATCAACTACAAACAACTTCCTAGTTCGGTTATATTATGATTTTGGATTGAATACAGCGTTCTAACAGGTTGTTTCATGAATTTAAGTGATTCTTGTGAGGTTCTTTCCAGAAAAAACGCAAGGCAAAGCAAATGGAAATAAAGTGTTTTGCAAAAACACTAACGCTATGTTGTGGATGGTAAAAAGCAAAGTGTAAAAACAAAAACAAGAAGATCTGAGTAGCTTACCAGGTCAAGAGGCACTGGAAGATGGAAATGGCACTAGGAGGCAAGAGCTTCACAGCTGCAAGATTGAAAAACAAAAGAAGCTCAGGAACGAGAGAGAGAGAGAGAAGAGGAAATGAATAGTGTGGTGAGTGATTAAAAAAAAAAAAAAGAGTTTTGTTTTGATGCAAGGACCAAAGGCGGGAACTGTTCAAAAAACGCAAGGTACGAGGGCGGCGTCACAGCTGCCTTCAGCCAATGAGAGCATGCCACGTGTCATTGGAATGATAAGCGATTCAGTTGCTGTGATTGAAGAGACGTTTTGACCGGACAAGCAGAGCCCTGTGAGAAATTAGTTCGGCTGGAAAGGCTTAAGAGTTTTTAGATCGGCTGGAAAGGCTAAAGGGTTTTTAGCTCGACTGGAAAGGCTTAAAACTTTAGCTCGGCTGATAGATAGGTAATCCCTATCATGCTAAGCAGATGGAATTAAGGGGCAATTGAGAAGGTAATTTATATGAAAATTGGGCCGAGCTGGGTAATGGGCCGTTGTGAGCCACATTACAAAGGGCTGAGTAAAAAGGCCTTAGAGGTAGACCGGTCCTAGAAGGCCTTAGAGTTAGTCCGGCCCAAAAGGGACTTAAAGTTACTCCGGTCCAGGAGAAGCTTGAATCTAGTCCGGTCCCAAAGCCTTGAAGTTAGATCGGTCCCAGAGAACCTATTGTTACCTCGGTCCAGAAGAGTACTGCAGATAACTCGGTCGCCAAGTTGCCACACTCAGAGTTAGTCCGGTCGCGGCGTAACACAGCTAGCTCGGTCAAGCCTAGCTAATTATTTTGAGAACCGAAGTAAGAGCAGTGAAAGGAAGAACCAAACTAAGTGTAGTTCGGTCTAATCTGCAGCATAGCATAGCCATGCTTACTTCGGTCGTATTGGAGTTCGGCCATGAAAAAACCATCTCACTTGGTTTAAGCAGTGAGGGGGGTGTTGAAAGATAGGCATTATCTTTCAGGAGTGTGAATCCTAGGAGGATTCTTCATGGAGGAGTAAGAGTCCTACTAGGATTATGCCACATGGAACCTATAAAAGCTCACAACATCACCTATGGAGAGGTAACACAACTTTGATTTCCGAATACACAGAGTTTTTGACTATTTGTCTGGTTTGCTGACTTAGGCATCGGAGAGGTTTCCGGCACACACCCCGGCTAGCTCACGTTTGTGTTTTCAGGGAGTAAAGCGACGTCGTACGGAGGAGCGCAGACTTGATCAACAGGATTATACGAGAAGGTTTATTTCTTTCCCGTACACTCACCACCAAGAAACTTTACTGAGAAAAATATCATAGAATAATTATTGTATGATTGAGATTTATTTGAAAGGGGAATGTTTTGTGTTAGTGGTACAAAGATAAAAACAATAATAGTTGTGAAATTTCGGGTCTCATTGTTACTATCTTAAAATTATTTTTGTTTTTTCCCATGCAAATAAAATCAGAATGAAATAGTATTCTTCATTCAGTGTTCACAACTACCAAAAGACTGGAATCAAACCACGAATCAAAATTTCTCAAAATATAAATAAGTTTGACTTCAGTCAATAATAATATGTAAAATATATATAGAACTCTTTCAAACAACTTTCAGTTTTCATTTTCTCTTCTTGTGCCTTTTACTTTTAAAAAACTATAGGTATTTATAGGAGAATTTGTACCATAAAGGATTAAAACCTAATTAAATTTCAATCAAACTCATATTTAATACCATAATTATTTTGACATAAAATCTCATAATGATATAATAATATCATAAGTTTTGTAACAACAAAATAATAAAGTAATATAAATTATAGAGAGTTATTGATAAATCTTATATGTTGCAATTATGTTCCAGTTAGTTCCATAAATTATTTTTATTTTTTTTATTTTTTGTGATTCATTTAATCATTTTGAATGTGTAATGACTCATTTGTCATTATAATCTCCTTAATTGTTGTTGTTTTGTTGGAGTGTTATGTTTAAGAAAAGTATACTAAGAAATTTTTTAGTGTGTTATATTTTTTAGTGTGTTACATTTGAGTGTTACGTTTGGAAAAAAAAATATACTAAGAAGTTTTTTTATGTCTTACATTGGAGTATTGCATTTGAGAGTATTACGTTTAGGAAAAGTCTACTAAGGAGTTTTTTTTTTTTTTTTTTTTTTTTTTTTTTTTTTTTTTTTTTTTTATGTGTTAGGTTTAAGTTTGATAAAAAAAATAAAAAAATAAATAAATAAAGGTTTAAATGTTATGTTTGAATGATGAAAACGTGATCTAAAAATTAGGTCAAACTTCCCTAAAATGGCATCCCCCAATGAGGAAAGGATAGAAGGATAGAAATGTCCACTGATTAAGGTTGAATTGTATATCATTGAGGCTGATAACTAAGAGTTCTTAACCCTATTCTTGATTCAAGTTTTACATTTTACTATTGTTTAATGTCAATCAAGTTGGATGCGGTTGAAGCACAAAATGAGCAAAAGCATAGAGTTTTAGCTATTAAAAAAAAAAAAAAAAGTCAACCCGCACGTGCGGAGGGCCATTCCCGCATGTACGACCTCTCCTCCCAAAGCCCATGCATTATGCAAAAACCACATATGCAGAGGGCTTTTCCCAAACATGTGGAGCCTTTGCCGCACACATTTCCCGTACGTGCAGTCGTTCCTCGTTTTGTGTGCACGTCGTTCTAAACTTATTTTAAAGGCTTGAAGGTATAAAAGGAAGAAGAAAAAGCTAAAAGCGGGTTCTGCAATTTTCTAAAGAAATTGAGAGGTTAGGGTTTGAAAGAGAAAGGAGTTTGGAGTTTTCAAGGATGTCTTCCATGGTGGCTGCTTTCTCTACCTCTTCTCACTCCTCTATGAGTGACTAGTCGTACATTTTCTAGTATGAACAAGTTGTATAGTGTTTAAAAAGGTTTTGAATATATTTTCCATTATTCTCTTTAAGTGTTCTGCTTTTTGTAATTGTGTGGTGTGTAAGTGTCCTACTTTTTGTAATTGTTGAATGCTTTCCATGCAATGGATATATTTTCTTTTGTATTCAAAGTATGAGATAATTCATGCCTATGCATTCAAATTCTAATCTGCAGAAAATACACTAAGTGGAAGCATTGATTCTAAGGCCTCGTTTGGGAACATGCTATTTTAGTAATTTTTTAATTTTTTGACTAAAATATGAGGTAAAAAAAATTAGTATGTTTGGAATGACTTTTTGATTTTTTATGAAAAGATGTGCAAAAAGTAGAGAGAAAATAGAATCTTTGACTTTTTGGTAAAGGTTATAGGCTTTTTGTTTTTTTAGTAACTTTTTAGCTTTTAGGCTAAAACACTCGCATGCCAAACGAGGCCTAAGAATCCCAATTTTTTGGAGGAAATGAGCTGATTTGATCCTATCTTTCTATGCCAACCAACTGAAGAATTGAATTTTGGGGCGGATATCTTTATTCTAAATGAACTTACAGATATTGAGATGAGGGCCAAGAGAAGCAATGCAATAGTAATACACATCAACAGCTTTGTAAGTACTTGAGTTTGAACTAAGCCATACAGGTTTGTCATTCACCTCATTCCTAAGTGAGGGTGCAGAAGATAATGTACTGGATAGTCTAGCAATCTCCACCTCTTCCCACTCATATGGAGCTCTTTTGAAAGATAAATTCCAATACCCTGAGAATGATCTTCTTTCATAGAACAAGGATACTGTGTATTCCTTATTAGTTGATAATTTGAAAAGACTGGGAATTCATCTTTGAGGTAGATGTTTTTCCACCCCATTTATCCAACCAAAATTTGACTATCTTTCCATCACCAACCTTTATGAAAAAGTTGTCCAGAAAAAAGTTGTAGAGGGGCTGCCTATGAATGGCAAGAGAGCATTCATCTTCTTCTATTAATAAGTAATGTAGCACACATTTCATCTTTAAATAATAAACAAATACTTGAGTCAAAATTTTAGGTAGCGTTTGGTAGAGTTTTCTAATTATGATTTGAGAATATGAGTTGTATTTTGAGTTTGTGAGTTTTGAAATTATGATTTGAGTGTGAAAAATTTGTTTGGTAAATGAGTTTTGAAAAGAGTAGGAAATTTTTGATACAACATATGATATTTGATACAAAAATTTACAACTCATAACCAAACACACAATTCAAAATTCCATTAAAGCTCATAAGGCTTTTTTTTTAAATTCAGAAAATATTTTTTTTTTTAATATATAAAAATTAACATGTGTCAATTGCAAAAAATAAAAAATTGCACTGTTCCGGTCAACCGGCCAGACGACCGGTTAGTCATTTTTCCGCCTTCAACTGAGTTTTCAAAAATGAATGTGGAATTAATTTTTGAAGGATGCAAACAAACACCACGTGAAAACCAATAACTGGAACTAAAGTTCCAAAACTCAAACAAACAGAGCCTTAATTTTCCTAAAAGATATAAACTACTCTAACCACCTTTTTTTCAAATAAATTTATATATATATATATATATATATATTTAAAGAATGCCACAATTTTCCCAAACTAGAAATCATTTTGTTTATAATAGCACAAACAATTTACACTAACAATACACAACATAAAAATACATGCACAATACATATTATGTTTTCCAAGTTTAGTACTTTTTATTTTGAAAATTTATATTTATTTTAGTTAGTATCATTTAAGTTTAAGTAAATGCCCTTTTGTGATTCGTTTTTTCAATTTACTGATTTGTTTTTGGGATGAAAATAGAAAGGTGAGGTGCGGAAGATTCTTTTTAGGATAATTGGTGGCTGAAGTATTGATTGTTAAACATTAAAATTTATATTTCTGTTAGTGTGATTTTCTGGTGTTATATTCGAGTGTTACATTAGAGTACTATATTTGGAAAAAGAACACTAAGGAGTTTTTATATGTTACATTGATTGGAGTGTTACGTTTGGGAAAAATATACTAAAGAGTTTTTTTGAAATGTTACATTGTTACGTTTGAGAAAAGTACACTAAGGAGTTTTTGTGTATTACATTGATTAGAGTGTTACATATGGGAAAAGTACACTAAGGAAGTTTTTTTTTTTTTTTTTTGGACTGTTATATTATTATGTTTGAGAAAAGTACACTAAGAAATTTTTTAGTATATTACATTGAAGTGTTACGTCTGAAAAAGTATAATAAGGAGTTTTTGTGTGTTATATTAAATGGAGTGTTACGTTTGAGAAAAGTATATCAAGGAGTTTTTTTGGAATGTTACGTTATTTCGTTTGAGAAAAGTATACTACGGAGTTTTTTTTGTGTGTTACTTAAAGTGTTATGTTTTTTGATTTCTACATTGGAGTGTTATGTTTGGAAAAAATATACTAAGAAGTTTTTTGAAGTGTTACGTTTAGTAATTTTAACATTATAAGAAATTCACATTTGTCCCTTAACACGTAACACACGTACATTTATGCTTGACTCCTTTATGTAATTCACACTAGAATGGGACCTTTGTATCCATAAGAAAAGAAAAAATGACCAAACAGTTCATAATATCACTATTTGATATTTATTGGTGCTTCGCTTGAAAAAATATACTAAATGACATAGATTTCAATATAATTAGATTAAATTTCTTTAAGGTTTAATGAACATAACACCAAGCACATTTTAATCAGTAATTTGTTAATTGTAATAATGAAAACATAATGTTATCTTTTTTATATTGAAATGTATATTTTACATTGTTATTAACGTGTCTACACATCACATGAATTATTTTTTATTAAATTTACTAAATAAAAATTAATGTAATTATATCAAATTTAAAAACATTACTATATATTTTTTTTTTCTAAGAAGCCGATTAAGAAGTGCCGTTAATGCAGTAAACA
The DNA here is from genome assembly GCA_030407325.1 of Camellia japonica. Classification (NCBI taxonomy): domain Eukaryota; kingdom Viridiplantae; phylum Streptophyta; class Magnoliopsida; order Ericales; family Theaceae; genus Camellia; species Camellia japonica. The sequence goes on from JAPPVO010006993.1 coordinate 13,017, forward strand.
GAATTTCATTGCCTACAAGAAAGGAATGGGATATGGTAAACTATAACTATTTACCACCTTATGTTTCTAAGTAATAATCTGGACCTCAAAAAAGAATACTAATATTAAATAATCTCAACATTACAATAGCATCTTTACGGACGCTTTAAAAGAGACTTTTTTTCTTTTTTCTTTTTTTATCAACAAAAAGGAACTTTATTTATGACGAAAACATACAATTACATATGAGATGAACATCAATAAAAGAATGGAAAAGCACAACACTTCATAACTAACTAACCCAATCCCAACTAGGTTGGCACAAAGTAGAGAGCTCAATCATTTGCAAGCTCAATCACAGAGGGATGGTGAGAAACCATGCCCAGCAAGAAAAGAAAAACCCCCCCAGAAAATCCACCCCCATCTGCCAAGAAAATCAACCCCAGTAGCAGCCTTACACCACACAATTCAATTCTTTTTGCATACTCTAACCTGCCGCAAGTGATAAACAATATCATTAACTGAATAAATAAAAGAAGGGTTGGAGTTTCTGACCCAAAATGCAACCCTGAGTTTAATAGAATCACAAAGCCCTTCAAAGTCCATCGGGGAGCCCTTAAAAATACTTTCATTCATCTGCTTCCAAATAGACCAGAGCACTGCTAATGGTAGGACTTTCCAGATGGCCAACTCTCTTTTTTTTAGTTTAAACCCCGCCAACCATTGTAACAGACAAGACATTGATCCAGGTATTGCCCAAGAAACACCCCACCACCTGATAATATTGGACCAAATCCTCCAAATAAAGGGACAAAATAGCAGTACATGATTTACATATTCCACTTCTATCCTACAGAAAATACAATTTACATCAGAAACAGCAGTAAGGACACCAATTCTTTGGAGATAACTGGCTGTCTTGATTCTCGCATTCCATGCTAACCACCCAAAAAACTGCACCTCAGGTGGAGCCACATTCTTCTATATGAACCTTGCTAAGTTGCTAACAGATTCAGAAGATGATTCACTCCACTTACAGGTAGAAGCAACCTTAAACACACCGGAAGAATCTGCACTCCATTTTAATCTGTCCACCATTCCTTCCCTAAGAACAGGTGCATTAATTAACATTACTCTCAATTCCTCAATTCTTCTAATTCCCACTGAAACAAGGCTCGCCTGAAAACCAGCTCCCATTCTTCATTCCCATTTCTCCTACTGCTGACCACGTGCACTGATTCAGCTTTGTCAAGGGACACAGAATACAATCTTGGAAATTCATCTTTTAGACATACATTGCCAACCCAATGGTGAAGCCAAAACATTATTTTCTTCCCATCACCAACAATGAGGGATATGTTTTTTTTGAAAAATTCCACAAATTGAGGGCAAAATCTAGTAATCCCCAATATATCTCTCCGGACCATAGATACTCTTGTACCTTCAACAGGTAGCGGCCACTAACCCCCACCTGCCTCTCTATATTTGCTACAAATCACTTGTTTCTTGAGAGCATTCTTTTCAGTCCCAAATCTCCACCACCACTTCAAAAGAAGACAATCATTCATGTGTCTCATTTTCCTTATTCGTAATCCCTTATTGTTTATGCTTTGTGTTATTTCCTCCCATTTTACTAGATGAATTTTCCTTCTAGTGCATTACCTTCCTCATAAAAATCTGGACTAAATTTTCTCCATCTCTTTAGCAACCCTTTCAGGCATCTTGAACAAAGATAGGTAATAGATAGGCAAGGATGATAACACAGACTTTATCATTGTCAACCTACCAGCAAAGGATAAGAACCTCCTTTTCCAAGAAGCCAATTTCTGCTTGAATTTATCTATTATGTTTCCAAGTCCTTCTTCTCCTTGGATTTTCTCCGAAGGGAATACCCAAATATTTCAATGGCAAACTATATGATGTAAACAGTTCAAAATGGCAACAAATTCTTTATAAAGCTCATCATTAATCCCAATCGCACAAACCACACTCTTGTGATAATTGATCCTCAGCCTAAACATATTTCAAAACACCTCAAGATCTTTTAACAGTAAATACCTCCTCCCTATCTGCTTCACAGAATAATATTGTGTCATCTGCAAATTGCAAATGAGTAATGTTTATATCATGTGAACTAACAACAGCCCCATTAATCAAACTCATCTGCCTAGCTTTGGTCGGCAGGATGTTTAAGCCCTCATCCACCAAATTAAATAGAAAAAATGATAATAAATCACCTCTCTGTGGGCTAAATTCAGATGATGGTGATCAAACCAAAATGGATATTTTGGCTGATAAGACACTTTCTTGCATCCAATTAATCCATTTGGAACCAAACCCAAAATTTGAGAACATAGAGAAAAGAAACTCCCAATTAATTGAATCATATGATTTCTTAAAATCAAGCTTTAACACAATACATTTCTTTTGATTCTTCTTTCAACCATCAACAATTTTATTAGCAATCAACACTCCATCCAAAATACTTCTTCCCCCTATAAAAGCTAATTGAGTAATAATCCTTGACAGTATGTGTTTGATTCGATTAGCTAATACTTTTGCAAGAATTTTGTAAAGTGAACCTATGAGGCTAATAGGTCTATACTCACTGAGGCAGAGGCAGGAAGGATTATCATTTTTAGGAATCAAAGCAACAAAAAAACTATTAATTCAATGCACCAATTTAGAGTTTTGATGAAACTCCTTCATGAACTGCATCACATCCCTTTTATTGACTGCCAACACTTCTGAAATATCATCAAGTTGAAACCATCAAAGCCTGGAGCCTTATTCCCATCACAGTTTTTAATTGCTGCTTGCACTTCTGATTCTGAAAACTTAGCTTCTAATTCAGCTCTAACCTCATCCCCCTCCCTCCCCAAAATGGATTTAAAAGGACCAGATAAACTTGGTCTGTTGAACCATGATTCAGAAAAAAGCTTCATGCAGTGATGCAGAACTTCAGCCCTTATTTCATTTGGATCTTCCTTGACAACCCCATTAACAGTAATTGAACACAATGCATTCCGATTATTTCTAGATACAACCATCACGTGGAAGAATTTTGTGTTTCTATCCCTTTGCAAGACCCAGTTAATTCTAGACTTCTGCATCCAAACCCATTCCACCATTTTACTCAGTTTCCATGCTTCCTCTTTAGCCTCCCTTCTTCTATTCACTTCTGCCTCAGACAAAGGCCTTTCTTCAGCTAGCAAATCAAACATATGTAATTCCTCCTCAAGAAGCTTAAGTTTATAATCCACATTACCAAAAACTTTCTTATTCCATTGTTTCAATGCTAGTCTAAGTGATTTTAGTTTCCTTAGACACTGAAAACCAGCCCAACCTTCAACCTTAGTTTCATTCCAAATTTTCTCCATAAAGGTTTTGAATTGAGGATGAAGGGTCCATGCATTCAAAAATCTGAAAGGCTTTGGACCCCTATCCCTCGCATTTTCCATGAGTAGAATAAGGCATCAGAAAGCCTTCTTGGTAAACCCCATAATTTAAAATTGAACTTCTGCAGCCATTCTGGACTAAGCAAAAACCTGTCAATCCTACTCAATTTTTCTCTTTCTTGAGAGTTACACCAAGTAAATTTTCTCCCCAACATTGGTATATCACACACTTCCAGATTTTCAATTAGTTCATTGAAATCACACATACCACTTTCTCTTCTGCACAACCCTTCCTCTCAGATATACTTCTAACTTCATTGAAATCACCTCCCAAACACCAAGGCTTTTCATCTGCTAACTTCAGTCTATTCAATATACCCCATACCCTTCTTCTGCTGGTATCATCATTTGGACCATAAATATTAACAACACATTCAAAGTTACAATAAAAAGTACCTGACAAAATGATGCAATTCCTGTTGCAGCAGCAGTCCACAAGTTGAAAAACATCTGGGTTCCAGATGCAAAGCAATCCACCACCTGCTCTATCTGAATCTGCTGCCATGAACTCCATCTTCTCTCCCAACCAACATGATCTGACAAACTCTTCATCTATTGATAGACTTTTTGTTTCTTGAAGTAGCACCATATCTACCTTCCTTTCAAAAAATAGTGTTTTGACCTTTCTTCTTTTACTAGGCTTACCAAGCCCTCTTATATTCCATGATAATAATTTCATTGAAAACCAATTTGTTTTCCCAATCACCACGTAATCCAAATCAATCTGCAGTATCACCCATTTTCACCACTTTTTCCTGATCATAAGATTCCAACTCTAGCAGCTTACTGATCACTTCTTCCTCATTGCCATTATATTTCAACCCAAGGACCTACCCTAATTGTAGAGATGCTTCTGGCTCATTGAGTACTAGTTGACCACTTCTAGCTTTGCTTGCCATTGGTAGAGAAATTGCTGCAAAAGCTAACCAGAACACAGCTCCTTTCTTCAAGTTCAAAGATGATCCACCCCAAAATTGGAGGTTTCCTTTTTTTCGTCCCCGGAAACTTCACAGCCTCTTTTCCTTTTTCCTTCTTGCTCACTACCCTTTTAGGAACTGTCATCATAGGTTTGTTGTTAACCACTTGTTTGCCTCATTTTCAATTCTTGATTGGGCTACCTCCTCTCCATTGCTATGAACAAAATTTTCCTTAGTGCGCTAAGTCTCTGATACACTAACCTCAGACAATCTCGGCCCCAAAATGTTTCCACCATCATCTTGGGCCTTACCTAATAATACTTCTATATTAAGCCCAGATCTATGTCTTTCAGACCCACTTAGGCTTTTCATGAAGCCTGGATTAACAACTACATCATCCTCAACTATTCGTTTGCCTCCATTTTGAATTTGCATAGAGTTTAGCACTGACACAGTTGACTTTCCCTTGCATACGCCCCCACTGTTTGTCTTTCCCATATTGATGTCAGTCTCTGCAACCATAGACATACTCCTCTACCTATCTTGTCTAGCTGTGTCATGATGACCTACATGCCCTGTTACATACCCTGCTGGCTCTATATCACCTCCTTTGTCCAGCTCACCTCCTACCTAGCCGTGCATATCAGTTTCATCATCAACCCTCTTGCTTTTCACTTCTGACCTCTATGCTTTCCCATCACAATTGGAGCTTTGATTGTCCCCCTTATTCTGTTGATTGTAACATTTGCACTGTTTGTGTATCACCTCTGATATAACCACCTGTTCTTCACACACTTTTACTGGATAATTTATCCCCTTGCATCGCAAGTTGATAGTCTTATTAATGGACTCCATACATGTTGTTGTTATCCTTACCTTTCCACTGTGAAGTGAATGCATTCTGGATGTATCATCATCTATGCCAATGACTTCCCCCCATAACTCCCCAATATTCATGAAAGTTTTACTGCTCCATAGATTTAGAGGCACACCATAACATGTAAGCCAAACAAGCCTTTCCTGTTCAATAGCCATCCCCTGCTTCCATTCCTTGATTGATTCACACCATTCATGAATCCATTTCTCCATTAGTTTTAAGTTCTCTTTCATGCTTTCTACAGATTCAAAAGTCACCACTATATCTTTGCCTCCTCCGTCTCTAGCCTGAATGTCTCCCATACCTCTGATCTGCAACTCCTCTTTAAACGTTGCCACACAGCTTAGTGGCTTGAGTCTAACAATTGTACTAGTATATAACCAACCATTGCCTGCCTCAGAAACATTAACAGTAATGCTTGTATTGGACCCTATCTATTTTCCACTTACAATTTGTGTGTAGGACCTCCCTTTCTATACCATAACTGGAGGTCCACTTGTGTTACCAACCTCTCTCCAACCAACTGATATTCTGCTAGTGTTACCAATCTTCCTCCCTCTAATTGGTGCTTTAAGTGGCCACCGTTGTTTGCCCTGATCTTAGACAAAATCTGCGACTCTTACTTTCAATGCTCTGTTATCACACCAGAGGCCATGTGCTTTCTGGACTGCCATATTTGCTACCATTGGACAAGCATAACGTACAAAACCAAATATGGATCGCTTCATCTTCCTTCTTTTGTTTGGGATGAACACATCCTTTACAATCCCAAAGCTGGTAAATACTTTGTACAGCCCTTTTGGATCCATAGTTTCTGGTAGATTGCCCACAAACACCGTGTGTATGTCACTGACCATTCCTTTGTTCATGTAGCCTTGATCTCCATGCTTTCTCAACACCAGCTTTCAACCTCCTTCCATCTTTCACAAACTATGGTGGACTCCAATTCAAGTACAGCGTATGCTGAGTTCACAAGGAATCGGAGGTCCATCCTATAGATTCATCCATGGAAACACCAAGGAAATGTTAACTATTATAGTTAGTTTCATACTATATTATTCACTCCAACAAGTTAACTAGCACGATAACTATTTTAACAAGATTCTTGTAAGCTAGCTATATTTGGAGAACATTAGGAGGCTCTTTAAATTAGCTTGTATGGATAATGCGTTAAAGCGCATAAATGAAAAATTAGTTAGACAAAATAAAGAACATACCATTTTCATAATTTAACTAGTAAAAAATGAAGAGTAACATTGGAATTATTTAATTGACTAGAAAAAAAAAATTATTCTCTACATTTTTATAGTTCTGACTAACCACCCCCTCCCACAACAATTAAAAAATAAAAGATTTCAAGATCACACAATTCAAGCAAAACTAAATATACTCAAAATTTCCAGGAATTTATACAAGCTAAGTGCTTTGACCATTCAATTGTCAATGTCTCATTAGTAGGCAAGTTCTTGAATGTCTTCCAATGATGAATAACATCCATCAGATCAGTCAATTTGGCACTTATACTACGACAACAATTTGCATGGACTGTTACCACAGCACTAACATCACTGCTCTTTTGACAAAAACCACTGAAAAATAGAGTGTCCAAGAACCTCACCTTGAGGCCTAAACCTTTAAACACACCTTCATGCATGAGCATCTCTAGAACATCTTGTTCTTTCATTCCAGTGGAGTTGTCTTTCTTTGCATACCAATTATCAAACAATGCAATGGTCTTGTTGTTCGATCTAATCATGTAGAAACCGGTGTTGATCTTGTTGGATTCGGACCATTCATCGCCATAGAACACATCAGTACTGATTTGCAAGTCTATAGTTTCATTTGGATTGAGCCTTGGAAATGGATTTCTTAACCATATTACATCAGTGTCCTGCCATTAAAACATCAATAAATCAATTGGATATAATTTTCCACAATCCTTAAACATGGAAATGATAGAATTCCATTATGGGATAGGCTTCTCTCCATTTTGGAATGCAGTATTGAGTTGGGTTTGTAGGGTTTATCAAGGTTTCTTATTCCATTGATCTAAATTGTTTATTTTGTGACCTTTGCGGATAGTCACGCGACAATACAAAAAAAAAAAAAAAAGGATTTTAGATACTAAGCTCTATTATCTCTAAAAGTAAAAATTTTATTATAAAAAATATTAAGAGATCAATTCCAATCATCAAAAAGGATCATCCAAAAAAATAAAATGATGACCTTTAGCTAAACGCACAAGACAAACTCAATTTGTGCTAGAAGGTTAAATTTTTAAGGCCAAAATTTTGGTTCCAAAAAAATACTAATTCATTACTAAAATGTCCAATTTCATTTATAAAATATAATAATGATATTTTGACAATTAAGATATTTCGTTCATAAAAAGTAATTTTGTTCCTAAGGTTTTGTCCTTAATTTGTTGTAGATCAATTTTATCATATTTATTTTTTTTTAAAATAAATGTTCTATTTTTAAAAACTACACTAATCGTCTATTTTATTTTATTTTCTTTTGAAATAAATTAATAAAATTATTTTACTACAGTAATCGAATTCAATAATTTATTTATTTATTTATTTATTTATTTTTATAAATAATCTATACAGTGAAGTCAACCTTACACCTCGTCTACCCAATCTACCCAATGAACTTTAGAACATTTCATCCCTTTCAATTATAATGCAACACATACCTAGTTGAGAAAATTTCATCCCTTTCAAGATATATATAGCTAGTTGAAACCCATCTTCCGAGGAGGGTTGACTCAAGATGTGAGGATCATAAATCACCATCTGTTTTAATCATTTTTTTAAATGAATACAAATCTAGTACTGCTGTGCCTCAATTTGAGGGTTATTATGGATTTATTTTTATAATTTAAACTGTTCATTTTGTAGAGTTTATTGAGTACTTCATGCCTATCAAAAATTATAGTAATCGGATATCAGTAACTATGTCATCGGATTGCATATTTTTTATGCTATTCCTCAAAAGAAAAATTTATTGTTTATTTTTTTATGATAAATATGATTCGATCATATAGTTATTGATATCCAATTAATATGATTTTTGGTAGGTCTGAAGTACTCAACGAATCCTACAAAATGAACGGTTTGAATCATAAAAATAAGTCCATAATAACCCTCAAATTGAAACACAAACCCCTCATTCAGTTGGAAGACAGCTTATGCATTTTCTAACACAACAAATTTTGTTTTTAATCATGGTTAATCAATTGAAATACATTCAAATTTCTGGTTATTTTATCTGAGCCTGTTTCACCTATTTGGAACTATTAATTATAAGCACCCAATCATGTAACATCATACAATGATTTTACAATGACAAGAAGCTGCATTTAGCTTGGACTAAGGCTTGGTTTGAAAATTAGCTATTTTAATTAATTTTTGGATTTTTTATGAAAAGATATGCAAAAAAATAAAGAGTGATGTGATAATTTATAGTGATTTTTTAATTTTTTGACTTTTTAACTAAAATTTTATATCTCCAAACAAAGCGTAAAGAAGTTTTTTTTTACCAATAGTCAAAAAGTAAAAATCTATTTGCCTTGAGTTAAAAATAATAATAATAATAATAATTTAAAAGGTTAGTTTTTTTTTTAATTTTTTTAAATGTAATTACCAAACGCATTAACCTGTGTAGATTCTAAAAACAAATAAAAGCTAAAAAAAGCAATTGATAACAATGAAGTACATTCTCAACTCAAGAATAAGAAGGCAATTTGTCAAAGGTAAAAATTGATTATTTACTAGGGAAATGTTTACAACATGCATCCTAAAAAAAAATACATATGGTATGTTTTTATAATTTTTTTACAAAATTTCATAATTTAAACACAAAATTTCATAGCTTTTCACTACAAAATTCATAAATTTTTTCATTATAAAATGTCATAACAAAAATTACAAAACGTCATAACAAAATTACAAAATGTTATAATAAAAATCACAAAGTGTCATAATATTTTCATCCCCAACTTTAGAATGCACACCATAAAATCACTATTCATAACTTTATGAAAAAAATGTCATAACACACATTATAAATAATTATAATTTTTATCACAAAAAATCATAATTTTCTTACGATATCTACCATTTTAAAGGGTGTATGTCGTAGATTTCTCCTATTTACTTTTACATTTTTTTTTTTCATTACAAGACTTTTTTGTGTTGGTTTTGTGCTGCCAATGTGTTGTTAAATTTTTTTTACATAATTATTGTCCCGGTATTTGTAAATAAGTTTTTACCAATTAAAAAAATGCAATGTTGTAATGATATTATTTATAATTATAGTTTTTAGAATTATTAACTTAAAACATTAAAATAAATTGTAAATTTATTTAGTATAACTTTTGATGATCTATGAAAAAAATTAAACCTTTTGATTAAATAAGTTGGCACATAACCATTCATTCTGCAAATATCTCCATACCATTTTTACACACAAAAGAGAATGACTTTTTAATGACTTTTTTGTCCAGATGTATTTAAAAGGTTCAAACCTGCTGCATACCCCCACTGAGGTGGCGCGTCCTCACCGGCTGAAACTCAAAAAAAAATAAATAAATAAATAAAATAGTTTTTTTTTGACCCAATAACAGCATGCCACCTCACTGGGGGTCGATCCCCAGTGGGATCCGAAGCATTTTTCTAAAAGGTTTTTAATAAGTTGAAAAAAATTACAAATTGTGTTTTTTTAAAATCTGTTCTTTTTTATTTATTTATTTATTTTTTTTGGTCAAATAAATTGATAAATTAAAATAAATTATAATTTAAAATTGTAACCAAACAACCTAGGTTAACTTTTAAGTAAATCAAAGCCTTACATAATAATTGTGTAGCACCGGGTGATTATTCGGTATTTCGGGAGTATGCTCATATGGTGTTGTTCCATAGTAATATAATTGGTAAAGAAGATAGAGTATTGATTATTGAGTAATGTTTGGTGGCCCTAAAACTGTGGCTCAAATTGGCTCAAATTTCCTGTTTTGGTAACTTTATTTTTTTTTTTTTGTTTTTCTTACCTGATAAGGAAATTTGAGCCAATTTGAGCCACCAAATTCGGGCTCCCTACCATTGCCCTTGATTATTTATGTTGAGTGATTGAAAAACATGAAAGGACATAATGAATGATAATTAATGAGAGAGTATGATTACGTGATACTATGAGACTATTATATAATTTTCCGTGTAGCACCACTTTATGGTATAAAGTTGTGGATTCAAATTTTATAAGAAAAATATTTGAAAGTACTAATTTAGTACCACCAATTCACCTATAATGACATGAAATGAACTATGTAAATAAATAGGTACACACTCCTCTCTCTATCTCTCCATATTTTCTCTCTCTTTTACGTCATTAAGAATATATTAGGGATACTATATTAATGGAATGCAGTATAATTGATTATATAGAGTGAAGCTTGAAACCCTTGTATGGAGCAAGCATCCCCTCTTTACATTTTCTCCTTACATTTCCTACTTCCAAGTCCATTTGGTCCACTTTTAGGCCCAATTTTGATAATCCAAACCGTTCATGTTTAAAGATTTGTTCAGTATATCATGCCTGTAAAAAATCAAGTTGATCGAATATTAGAAAGCATGTGTTCGGAAAACTGTTTATTAAATTCTTTAAAAAAATAGTTTTTAGTTCGAGTTTTCCGAACACATACTTTCTGATATCCGATCAACTTGATTTTTTACAGGTATGATATACTGAATAAATCTTAAAATATGAACGGTTCAGATTATCAAAATTGAGTCTAAAAGTGGGCTCAATAAACTTGCAAGTAAAAAATATAAGGAAAAAATGTAAAGAGGGGATCCTAATTCCCTTGTATGACCCCCTTCCCACTATTAATATCTAACAATTAAACCTACTGATGTTGTTTATGTGTACTGTAGTCTGTGTAACCCCCCAAAAAAATAAAAAATAAAAAATAAAAAAAAATTAGAACTTAAACAAATAAACTAAAAAATTGATTTATAAATACTGCTGCATGTGGACTGTTTCATAAACCGGTTTATTTTGAAAACTTGGTTGAAAGTTATTTTTTGACTTTTAATCTATTTTGAATCATATTATATTTTTATTTTTTTAATTATTTAAAATAAAAAATTAAAAAATTAATTTTTAATTTACTTTTCAAAACAAGCCGATATTATAGTGTAACAAAACAATTTTAATAGGATGTGGCTTGTCAAATTTTGGACTGCACAGTGCAGTGCAGTTCATTTCAACCTCTCTCAATAATTTAAAAGGTTAATTTTATAAGAACCATCGACTCGTACAAATATTAATCTTTATTTATTTATGAATAATTCTATAGATAATACTTCTATTAAAAGAGCAATGTAAATTATTAAATATTTTACATAATATTTATGCAAGTGTAAAACTCACACCACATGAGTGTAAGAGAGGTTAAATAATAAGAAGACTTATATATTGGTTTTAATAGGTGAATTTATTATCTAATAAATCTTGTTAAAATTAGTGATATTTTTCATCAAACAGTATTACAAAACATTACTAATTATTAATTTTCAACAATAGTTTGAAAATTTTGTCATAAAAAATGTCACTAATTATAAGTTTTGAGACAGTTTAAAAAAATTGTCACTAATTTTCAACTTTTAGTGATAGTTTGAAAAATTAGTCACAGAAAAACATTACTAATGGTAAGTTTTAGTGATAATTTATAAAAATCATGACAAAAAAAGTCACTAATTATCAATTTTTAGCGACATATACAAAAAATTATCACAAAAAAAATTTATTTTTAGCAATAATTTTATTAAGAATTATTTTCAATCTAACTAATAGAATCAATAGATAGTTTATATTTCTTAAATAATACAGAACCAAATGCAATTTCAAAGTCCATTACGTAACTTCCTAACATTGAGGCGTTGATTATGGGATTTTTTTTTAATTGTAGTAGTTATCGTGGAATAGTTGGGATACGTGTAGGACTCCATCGTGGTCTCTCTCTAGAAAGTAAAAACGAACTCAGCTTCCTACTACAAATTAAAAATTTTCCACTTCTTTTAAAATTCTGTTGATTAAAAAATAAACTAAATTATATATTTGTATAATTAAATTGTACTTAACACTCGTGCACTCACATAAAACTTTACCTGCGGAGGAAAATAGCTACTTTACCTACATTTACGAATGTGATGGAAAAATAACTACACTAGTTTTTTCTTGTTTTTTTTTTTTTATAATTCATAATTGAATAATATTGCAACTTAATATAATGTTGATTGTCACACTCAAAAGTAAATAAAAATTAAAAAATTTTCTTGTGACACGCGAATCAAATAAGTTAGTGAAGCAGCAACGAGATCTTTAATTATAATATAATTTTACTAATAAATTAACATTTTACAAACTTGACCTTAAAAAAACAAATTTGTGTTATATCAAAAAATTACATCTCCCTATACCATTTTTTTTTCCCCAAAGCCCAAAGTGGCAATCCTATGTTATTATTCTAGGGAATGACAACATTCATTATTTAAGGATTTTGATCAATTATGTTTAAAACAAAGAGAAATGCTTGGGAGCACTAATTAGTGCTCCCACTAATTAGGTGGCAGTGAGTTCCGCCAGTAATGTTGTGATGTTTTGGTTTTGGAGTTGTATTTTTTTTTTTTTTTTTAATGCATTAGTGCTATTAGTGGTGGTGTTTTTAATAGGATAAATCATTGTTGTAAAATAAATTTCTAAACCATGGTAAAAGTCAACAAACACGAAAATAAAAGTAATAGTTAATAGACAACATACCGTGAAAATGAAGTTGTAGCCACGTTTGAGTACATCTCCAAGAAACAGAGTCCTCCTCCACATCATCTTCACAAAATCACCTGACATAAACAGCTTCTCCCCATCATAATCCACACCGTCCGTTTCAAGCTTGTAGCAGTGTAGCTTAAGAAACATGCACCGTTCATAGGCCGTCTGATCGACGGCTACGATTAGGAGATGATCTCTCAAGCCCCGAGTATCGTCCCCGAGCCAAAAACCATCCAAGAAGAGATCAAGCATGGACTTGTCTCCTTCAACATAGGCTTTGTTTACTACTGCTATTATCACTGTCTTGTTTTCTGTGGCAGTTTCAGCCAAGATTGCGTCAAGCTCATCTCTGTAGATAGTCATGTTGTACTGTCAAAAAAAAAAAAAAAATGTAAATAATATTAATAAATAATATTATGAACACATACAAATACTAATCAAAAACATCATATGTGCAAAATAGTGTACACTAATTTTTTAATATCATAACTCCTCAATGATTTTTCTCATTCATCACAATGTTTTTCTCATTCATCAAACTGTCTAAAATTGATAAACAATTTTTCTCATTCATGAGAAACTCCTAAAAATATTTCTCATTCATCAAACTCTCCAAAGATTTCTCCATTCATCAAACTCCTTTGGTTGGGAGATTTAGGAAATGATTTAGACAGAGAAATAAAAAAAAATGAGTAAAATGTGAATAAAATATATTTATATTTCACCTAATTTTACACATTTTTTTTCTTTTCTCTTCTCAAATCTCTCAACATAAACGATTTTTTCATTCACCAGACCACTCATGCTAAACTATTTTTCTCATTCATCCAAATCGTTGAACTATCCAAAAAATTAAATGTAAATTTGCAAAAGCATCCTAATATATATATATATATATATATATAGAGAGAGAGAGAGAGAGAGAGAGAGAGAGAGAGAGAGAGAGAGAGAAGCTTACCATGGTTGAGGGATGGCGGTGGGAGTTGAGGGAGGAAAATAAAGACTTGTCATTAGAGGGAATGGAGACTAAGATGTAAAGAAGACCAATGAACAAAAATGAGAGCATAGTAAAATCAAGCACTCGTTTCTTCATAAAATGTTTCGATGACTCGTCGGTGGTGGTGGTGGTGGGAGAGTGGTGAACTATGACGGAGGAGATCTTCATCTCCGGTCAGACTCTGATGAGAGGGTTTCGTCTTATGGGTAGATATGATGCATTTATCAAAATTTGTACGAAGTCAAAGCACCCTTAATTTCAACTTGGGTCGGTACTTTGGTTCACAATTCTAGTATTTGCACGGTACAGGCTTCTCAATCCTAAATTGGACTGAGGAGGTGTTATTCGGTTCAGTAGGATCCAGTGTTACTGCTGTACAACTGTTACGTAACTTATGAGACTCATCTCAAGTCTTATTTTAATAATTTTAATCGTTTAAATTTTAAAAAATATCGAGAATAATATATTTATAAAAAATTAAGTTGATTATCTATTAATAATTTTTTCACCAAATTATATCTTTATATAAAAAATATGAATATGTATGTATCAAACTAAATACAAATGTTATTTGATAAAGAGGTTATTAATATGCGATCAACTTAATTCTTCACAGATATATTGTTCTCGATATTTCTTAAAATTTTAACAATTCAAATAATTAAAATAGGATTCAAAATGAGTCACTGTTGTGTTTCACGCACAGCAGTGACACTGGATCTATTCATTAGACTCACTTCTGAAATATATTTTGATAATTTAAATTTTTTATATTTTAAGATTCGTTAAATATATCATCCTTATAAAAAATTAACAGCAATTATATATTCGATTAATTTTGTAGAAAAAATAGATAGTACAAAAATAAATAGTTTATATAAAATTAATTTAAACACATAATTTTTATTATCCGATCAATTTAATTTTTTATAAAAATAATATATTTTATAAATTATAAAATATAAAAAATTGAGATTATCAAAATAATATATAAAAGTAGGCCCACTAAACCAACTAGACTCCAATTTCAAACTGAAGACCGTCCGGATCTTATTTAAGAAATTTAGTGGGTGAGATTGAGTTGGTATCTAGTTGGTGATCCAACTGGATTGGACACTTCTTGCTATGCTTATAGGTGTATTTCAGAATGTTTTAAACTGTTATTTTTAGGATTCAGAAAAGATTAGACCCCAGTTGGGTAACCCCACCACCCCTATTATTTTTTGATTGGTGAGAATTTTTTTTATTTTTTTTTTCTTCTAACCTTGTTCTCACAGCCTCTCATGCGGAGGTGAAGGTGGAGGTGCTGGGATTATCTCTCACTGGGGTCCCTACAGAGCTCTTTAGGATTCGTCTAGAAACCACATTTTTCAAAAAAGTATTGTAAAGATCAAATTGATTAAATATTGATAATTAAATAATTAAATTATATATTTTTTGAAAAATAAATTAAAAAAATAGATAATTTATTTTTAAAATCATATTTTTCTTTTAATTTTATAAAATAAATTTAATCTAAATATGTAATCCGATCAAATTTAAAAACTTTACATGATTTACTTTTCTGATGATTAGTAAATATATTGTTCGAATTATCAAACTGAGGTCCAAAATAGACCCACCAAACCTAGCTCCCTTTGCTAATTGGATCACCAACAGGAAAGAAGTTGTCCCTTTAAAAAAAAATGCATTAAAAGTTAGCAAAAAAATATAGGATCAATTAAAAAAAAAAATCTCAGGATTTAACCTTTATAATAAAATAAATATTAAATTTTTCATTTTGTTAATTTAAATTCTAATTTTTTTTTGTTTGTTATCAATTTAAATCATTTGACTATTTTCATTAAGTAAAGTGACTAAAAAAATGATACATTAGTCATTAAACTCAACAAAAATGGTTTCGTTAGTTTTACTTAACAAAATAAGTTTATGGTTTAAATTGAAAACAACTCAAAAGATTATGATTTAAATTGATAAAATTAAAAAATCAAAATTTATTTTATTATAAGAATCAAATTGCTGAGGTGTTTTTTTATAATTACCACAAAAATAAATTACAGGATCCTAATTCGACTCTGGAGGGATAGGATTTGAACATGGAATAAATTTAAATCACATTATATTTTGTAATAAAATGTTAGATTTTTTTTTTAAGTATCTAAAATTACTATTTGTTTCTTTAACAAACTCCACATACATATTGAAAGAATGAGGCTTTTCTTCAATTCATTAATTAGATTGGGATGGTCTAATTGAGGGAACCTTGGGCTCAACTCGGTAATCCAAATCGTTTATTTGTAAAACATGTCAAATAAATTATTCACACAAAAAAAAATTTATATTTTTCGGGTATCGATAATTAAATGATTCAATCAAATTTGTTTTTAAAAATAAATAGTATTTTCAATATCATAACCAAAAAAATAAATTAAAATAATTACTTTTTAATATTTTAGATAGAGATAAAATTATAATTAAAAAATAATAATGGTTTGATTTGGTGTAAATAACACCCATAGGTGTTGCATTGTGCCTGGGCATGTAGCCACAATTGCATAGTTGAAACCTTGAAGTCATATCAGTTCACCAAGTTGATGAAGTGAGTTTTATTTTAAAATGTTGTAGATAAAAACAAAACAATTATAATTATAAAAAATAAATAAATAAACAAGGCATGTCGATGCGGGTCCTGTTTTTTGCTCTTACCTATATATATTGCATGAAAAGCAAATTATATAAACCCCTATTAAACCCTATATATTCCTCTTGTTTTACTTCATCCTCCAATAACACTCTGTTTGAAGGGAAAGATTTGGTGAAAAAAGAAAAATAAAAAAAATGGTGAGAATAAGAAATTCTTTTACTTTTTTAGATAATTAAGTATGCAAGAAATGATGAGAAATGGTAAGAAATAATGAGAAAAGAATTCTCACCAAACCCATATTTTGTTTCTCATCAAAAGTGGTGAAATTTGGTGATAAAAGAATTAGGTTTAATGAAAAAACATAATTTATTAATATGGTGAGTTATTTTGGTAAATTAAAATATAACACTTCCGTTTCATTTCTCTTATTTACTCTATCTAAATAATATAGATGAGAAATCACATTCTGTTATTTTTTATTCATCCAAATGTAATGATAAAAAATCATAATAATTTCTTTTCTTTTCAGGTGACAAACCACAAACTTTTTCTCATCTGCCCCCTCACTATCTAAACAGAGTGTAAAGTTTAGCTTGAATTTTCCAGTTCATGGCTTCTTCTAACCCAGATAGAAAGAAGAAAAAAAAACCACAACAAGATCAGAATGGGCATGGTTTCCAAACAACTTTCTGGATCAGATTTTGAGCAAGTTGCTCACCCTCTCCGACTACACTCCCTTCACCGCAGTTTGCAAGCCATAGCATCGCACAGCCCTCGACCACCACAACCTCCCCAATCACCCCTCCAATCTCCTTAATCAACCTCCACTACTTCTGGTATCCCCTTCTCCACAACAACAAGAAGAAGAAGATTCAAACCACACAACTCGCAGTTTTTACTGTATCACCATCAAAAAGGTGTTGGACATGAAGTTTATCGTGACTAATATATTAATGGCAATAAAAAGAACCGCGGTTGCGGTTCATCCCACGGTTGGTTAATAATATCGAACGATGATAGTCTCATCATAACCTATTTAACCCTTTTCAGATGGCAAGGGCGGTGCCATCAATCTCGCTGCATTCATTGTGCCCCCAAGAGACCCAAAAATAGAGAATTATATTAATAAGGCTATACTATCAGCTAACCTTACTGTGTCTCATGATTATGCAGTTATCATTATCTACGGTACTTTTCACTTGGTCTTCAGTAAATCAGGCGATAAAGCTTGGACTTTGATAGACGATCATGGCTCGCTGGGTTATATCGATTTTATTTACGGATCATGCTAAGTTTCATGAAAACTATCATAAAAATTCATCTGTACCGTTGGATCATGAGATCATATCTGATCTAACGGTGCAAACAATTTTCATGATGATTTTCTTTAAAAATTTTCCTTAAACCTACCATTTCCCTTTTATTTACAGCAAAGGACTGTTATATGCTGTAGATGAACGTGGTTGGTTAAAATCGTATGACATTAGCACACCCATACCAGAGTTGGAACACAGTACACTTTGCTTGTTTTTTGTTTTCTAAAAACACTTTTCAGAAAATTATAGGTTCCGTTTGATAGAGTTTTCTAAATATAATTTGAGAATAGAGTTGTATTTTGAGTTTGTGAGTTTTGGAATTATAATTCGAGGGTGAAAATTTTGTTTGGTGAAAGAGTTTGGAAAAAAGTTTTAAATTGAGTGGGAAATTTTTGATGTGACATATAATATTTGATACAAAAACTTACAACCCATGACCAAACACAACTCAAAATTCTATTAAAGCTCATAATAAATTTTTAAAAATTCAGAAAATATTTTTTTATTGAATATATAAAAATTAACATGAGTCAATTGCATTAAAAAAAAAAATGAAAATTGCACTGTTCCAATCAACCGGCCAGACGATCGGTGGGACGACTGGTTAGTCCAAATTTTCCCGCCTTCGACCGCGTTTTCAAAAGTGAGCGTGGAATTAATTTTTGAAAATCGTAAACAAACATTATATTCAAATCAACGTTTCAAAGCTCCACCAAACAAAGCCGTATTTTATTGTTTTTGGTATTTTTTTTTTGTTTTTATTGATTTTTTTAAAATTTTAAGCAATTTTTTTAATTTTTAGACGCACCTAACATAAATACACATAAAAAGTATAATTTTTGTAAAAAAAAATCTTTTAAAAATTTACTAAATACCAAAAATACAAAAAGAAAATACGAGAATTCAATATATTTTTTTATATTTTATGTATTTATTAATTTTTTAAAATATTTTTTCATAATTTTTTTATTTTTTAGATACATCTAACTAAGGTGTATCTAAAAAAGTTTTAAAAAAAATGCTTAAAATTTTAAAAATATTCACAAAAAACAAAAAAACAACACATGAAAAACAAAAAAACTCAATTTTTAAAAAATTTAATCTAAAAGACTCAAACAAAACACACATTGGAACAAGCAAAAAACTTTTTTATCAGCAAAACACTTTATTGATGTAATGAGGCATACAAAGTATGGGGGTACATCAATAAAGGGGAAAGGAATGAACAAGTAACAGAGGACTACTCTTGATCCCAACAAATTGGACACCAAGAGAGAGCAATAGAAAATGCAAACAAAGCCACAGAG
This sequence comes from Camellia japonica, assembly GCA_030407325.1. Classification (NCBI taxonomy): domain Eukaryota; kingdom Viridiplantae; phylum Streptophyta; class Magnoliopsida; order Ericales; family Theaceae; genus Camellia; species Camellia japonica. The sequence goes on from JAPPVO010006993.1 coordinate 32,345, forward strand.
TTGGTAAGGTTCCAACCAGAGACAAAAGCCACAATCCAAAGACACACGAGCTAACCAGAGGAAAAAGCCACAGTCCAAAATCACACGAGCTGAAAGCAGCTCTGCAAATCTGGAACCTCAAAGAGCCAACCTGATCTGGTGAAGATTGGACACAATATCATGCATTGAATAATTCACCACCAAATGCCATTTGATCCACAAGGCTATCTGCGCCTTAATTTTTTCACACAATTCTTGAATGTTAGGATGAGCACCCTTAAACAAGCATTCATTCCTTAACTTCTAGACATACCATAAAACCACAGCAGGGACTCTCTGCCACACTTTGAGTAACCAATCCTTGAATTTACCTCTAGCCCACCAGTGCAGCAGATTTGCTACTGATCCTGGTATGGCCCATACCTGATCCCACCAATCAACCATATTAGACCAACACTGCCACACTAGAGGGAAAAACAAAAGAACATGATCAACAGATTCCACCTCAGAGTGACAGAAAACACACAGATTATTAGCATTCATATCAATAACCCCAATTCTTTGTAGGAAAGAAGAGGTTTTAACCCTGCCACGCCAAACCAACCAATTCTTTGTGCTCAATCACTATTTAGTTAAGAACTATGTTGTGGAAGCATCTGAAGGTGATATATTCCAGGTTCAAAGGACTTTCAACCGATCTTTTTATGTTAATGATAATCCAAAATCACGAGTAACTGTGGGATTCAAGGTTTACAAGCAGCTAACAGCAACTAATAAGTGGGTCGAGATGGATAGCCTGGGTGATGGTGTTCGCTTCCCGGGGTAACAACTATTCTATGCATGTTTTAGCTTGTGGGTTTTCCAGGTGCCAGCCTAACTCGATATACTTCAAGGATGATATTGTTGGTTCTAACCGTTACATAGGATTTTTTGCTATCATTCGGTCGTTTCCGATAATGGAGTCTATAGCTTAGGGGATGGAAACATTCAACGATTTAATGAGATAGAAGACGCCTGTTCTTTGCACAGGTCTCCTGCCACTTGGGTTGAGCCGACCTTCCAAGAAAATAGTAGCTAAATTAATTTGTCCATAAGATATATTAATTATTCACCTTTATTTGTCTTTTCAATTTCGTGCTTCTTCTTCCAATGCGAGATTTGATTATTTCATATCTTTCTTGTTACTCATATGATCCAAATTATTCTTATGATCTCACATACTTATATCCCAATGTCCCATTGAGTCATCTTTTCCTCCAAAATTTGTTATTTTAGAAGTCCCAATGTTGTCCTCCAAAATTTGTCAAATAGAAATTCATATATGACAAATTTTGGAGAAAAAGATGACTCAATGTCACATGTCCACTAGTTGCAATCATGATTCCATGCTTGTAGAAGCATACAAGGTTAAAATTACATCTATGAGATTAAAAATTAGGTTTATCAAAGAGTATTTATCAAGACCAACAACCAAGGCGATACAATTTATTGAACACGCATAGGATCTCATAAAAATAAGCAAAATTGCCACAAAACATGTCCAAGTAATCAAATAAGAAAGGTTTCATTGAATGAACTTGACAGGAATACTAAGACGAATATCTAATTCTAATGGTAAAAGATCTATCTAAAGTGCCAAAAAAGGCTAATGAACTCAAATAGTTTGAAAAAGCACATAAGAACATAGAGTTATGTGTTTCATACTTGAGCAGTATTATTGAAGGCAGGAAGCGGGTCACCCTTGTTGTATGTGCAAGAATTTTTACAATATATGGCTTAATGTGGCTTATGCATGATTATACTAGATTCATCTCATTAAGTAAGATACATGTACATCAATTAGATGATGACTAATTATTGATGAATGTACCTATATATACAATGTATAGAAAACTAATGCTAATGCACATTCAATGTGATGGATTCATTATGAATGAATCTTAGAGATGCATTATGTATCTATTATGAATATATAAGATACATTAATCTATTTAATGAAGTTCATTGAATGAATGGTTCTTTGATGGGAAGAATATTAGTATAAATAGTGTAAGGTCCCAAACCATACTCTCCATCAAAAACTTAAGTTGTCACTACAAGAAGGCTCCCATCGCCTAGAGAGAGAGAAGTGGTTTGAAGATCTTAGACAAGTCAAGAACTTAAAGATCAATGTCTTCCATTCAAGGTTTCTCTTTCTTGTAAGAGGATTTCATACTATCATGGATCAAGGTATGTATTTACTTAAGTTGTATAGTAGAAATTCATATAGTTTTCATGTATAGAATTGAATCCTTAATGGTTTTTAGTTTATGTTCCGCAAAGTTTTCTATCAATTGGTATCAGAGCAAGGTTCTCAATTCTGATGCATGAAACGTATAAGTATGAATTTCATTTTATGATGATGTTTGGTGTAACAAGTGCAAAACCTTGATTTACACTTGTCCAATTTTATTTTTATTTTTGGCCAATCTTTTATTCTATTGATATTAAAATAAAAATTGAAAATTATTGAACAAGTGGTAATTAAGATAATTTTATGCACTTATAATGTTTTGTTACACACCTTATGAGTTGAAACATTGTTGATCAGCCCAACGGAGGTTCAACACTATGTATGTTTGAACAACCGAGATGATTAGTATAATAAATATAGCAATAAGTTTTTCTGCCCAACGGTGATAAACTTCTCACGTGCTTTAGTTAATAAAATAAAATAAGAGACATTTGAGTTTTTCTGCCCAACGGTGATAAACTCTTACGGTCTTAATTATTATTTTATTTTATTTTATGTTGTTTATTTTTATTAGTCATCTCATTTACTTTTATGAATTGTTAAAATATATTGTTATTCGGCCCAACGGAAGGATAACTTGATTTCGTATCTAACTAATTATTTTTATAGTTAGATATATTTAACTTGTGGTGTTATTTTTATGAGATGTGAAAAGTAGTTTTCTTGATTATATTATGTAATGGATATTATGTGTTTGCAGCATTGAATCCTACTTCCATTAATAGTTACTTGTCTGGTATTGAAGCTTTGAGTGGAACTAATTTTAAGAAATGGAAGGAACAAATTGGAATTGTTTTGGGAATTATGGATTTAGACTATGCATTAAGAGAGCCAGCTCCTACAAAGCCTAATGATACAAGTTCTAAGGAACACATGGCTTTATATGAAAAATGGGAACGCTCTAATCGCTTAAGTCTAATGATTATGAAAGGCTCAATTACGCCTACAATTCAAGGAGCAATTCCTGTTTCTGAAAGTGCAGTGAGCTATATGAAATCTATTGAAGAACAATTCATTGGAACTTCCAAATCCCTTGCTAGTACTCTTGTGATTAAAATGATGACAATGAAATATGATGGTTTGAGTGGTGTTCATGAACATATCTTAAAGATGAATGACATGGCTTCTCAATTAAAGGGAATGGACATGGAAATTTCTGAAGGTTTTCTTGTTCATTTCATTATGACTTCTCTTCCTGCGCAATTTGGTCCTTTTAAGATCAATTATAATACGCAGAAAGATAAGTGGAAGATGAGCGAGTTAATTGCCATGTGTGTTCAAGAAGAAAAGAGGCTTAAAGTTGAAAAGCCTGATATGGCTCACCTTACCACCTTGGGTCCAACCAAAAGATTTTCAAGAAAGGCAAAAGTAAGAAGAAGAAAAATACAAATAATAAAACTCACAAGGCTAATGAAGAAAATAAGATTCGATGCCATTTCTGTCGAAAGAAAGGTCACATAAGAAAGGACTGTCCAGGTTTTAAAAGTTGGTTGAACAAAAAAGGTAACACTCAATGCTTTGTGTCTTATGAATCCCTTTTGGTAGATGTTCCACCAAATTCTTGGTGGATTGACACTGGTGCAAGTATTCACATAACAAATTCCTTGCAGGGATACCTTACAAGTCGAAAACTAAATAAAGGAGAACGAACCATTACGGTTGGGAATGGAATAGAAGTGGACGCTGAGGCTATTGGCACCCTCCGTCTAATTTTAGACTCTGGTTTCATTTTAGATTTAGTAAACACAGTTTATGTTCCTGTTTTTACTAGAAACCTAATTTCTGTTTCACAACTTGATTCCTGTGGTTATGAATTTAAGTTTGGAAATAATAGAGTCTCTTTATTTCACAATTCTCATATGATTGGTTCTGGTACTTTATATGGTAATCTTTATTCATTGAATTTAGATTCCACTTATGCACAATCTCTTTTATCCTTTAATGTAAACGACTTGGTAAATAAAAAGAGAAAGCGAGTGAATGAAAATTCATCCATGTTGTGGCATAAGCGCTTGGGCCACATATCAAGAGAAAGGATGGAACGTCTTATTAAAGATGGAATTTTAAGTTCACTTGATTTTTCTGATTTTAGCACTTGTGTGAATTGCATTAAAGGAAAATACACAAAGACAAAGAAAAAGGGTGCTACTAGGACTACTGAATTATTAGACACAATTCATACTGATATATGTAGTCCCTTTACTGTCCAACTATTTCTGGACATAAATATTTTATTACTTTTATTGATGACTTTTCTAGGTATACTTATGTGTATCTTATTCGTGAAAAATCAGAAGCACTGGATATGTTCAAACTCTATAAAGCTGAAGTTGAAAATCAACTTGACAGACGGATTAAAAGTGTAAGATCTGATAGAGGTGGTGAATATTATGGTAGATTCACTGAGTCGGGTCAAAATCCAAGTGCTTTTGCTTTATTTTTGGCTGAGAATGGTATTGTTGCTAACTACACAATGCCTGGTACACCTGAGCAAAATGGTGTAGCTGAGCGACGAAACCGTACTCTTTTGGACATGATGAGAAGCATGATGAGTAACTCTTCTTTGCCAGATTACTTGTGGGGTGAAGCTTTAAAAACTGCTGTACATGTTCTTAATAGGGTTCCTAGTAAGGCTGTGCCTGTAACTCCTTATGAGTTGTGGGTTGGTAGGAAACCTAATTTGAATTATTTACATGTATGGGGTTGTCCTGCTGAAGCAAAAATTTTCAACCCACAAATAAAGAAATTAGACCCTAGAACTATAAGTTGTTATTTCATTGGATATCCTGAGAGATCAAAGGGTTTTAGATTCTATTGTCCCACTCATAGCACTAGAATTGTTGAAACTAGAAATGCGTGTTCTTAGAGGATGAAAACATTAGTGGGAGTATGAATCTCAAAAATATTTCTTGGAGGAAAATCGTGATTTTACGCCTTCCACGATTATCCAAGAAAATGTTGTACCTGAACCTATTGGTACACAAGAGATTTCTCACATTGAAAAGAAGTTGTCCCAGTTGCAGAACAACCTTTACGCAGATCACAAAGAGAAAAGAAACCAGCCATATCAGATGACTATGAGGTTTACCTAAATGAGTGTGATATAGGCTTGGAGAACGATCATGTTTCTTATGCCCAAGCCATGAAAAATAGAAATGCAACTCAATGGTTAAATGCCATGAAAGATGAGTTAAAATCTATGAAAGACAACAATGTCTGGGATCTTGTAGAATTGCCTAAGGGAGCCAAAACTGTTGGATACAAATGGGTTTTTAAAACCAAGCATGATCCTAAAGGCAATGTCGAACGATACAAGACCAGATTATTTGCTAAAGGATACACTCAAAAAGAAGGGATAGACTATAAGGAAACTTATTCTCCTGTTTCTAATAAAGATTCCTTGAGAATAGTCATGACTTTAGTAGCTCATTATGATTTAGAGTTATATCAAATGGACGTTAAAATAGCTTTTTGAATGGTGACTTGCATGAAGTGGTCTACATGGACCAATCTGAAGGTTTTCAGGATGAAAGCAAGGAAAATATGGTTTGTAGGCTTAAGAAGTCCATATATGGTTTAAAGCAAGTATCTTGACAATGGTATCTTAAATTTCATGAAGTTCTCACCAAATTTGATTTTAAGGATAATGTGGTTGATCAATGTGTCTACCTTAAAATCAGTGGGAGCAATATCTGCATTATAGTTTTGTATGTTGATGATATATTGCTTGCTAGCAATAATTTGGAAATGATATATGAGACAAAGAAATTCCTTACGAGAAATTTTGAAATGAAAGATCTTGGTGAAGCCTCTTTTGTCATTGGGATAGAAATTCACCGAGATAGGTCTCGTGGTATTTTAGGATTGTCCCAAAAAGCCTATATCGAAAAGGTTCTTAAAAGGTTCAACATGCAAAACTGTTCAAATAGTGTTGCCCCTATAGTTAAGGGTGATAAATTTAGTGAATTTCAGTGTCCCAAAAATAATTTAGAAAGGGAACAAATGAAAGAAATTCCTTATGCCTCTGCAGTTGGGAGCATTATGTATGCTCAAGTTTGTACACGTCCTGACATAGCATTTGTAGTTGGTATGCTTGGTCGATACCAAAGCAATCCCGGACTTGATCATTGGAAAGCAGTTAAGAAAGTGTTGCGATATTTACAAGGCACTAAGGATTACATGCTCACTTATCAAAGAACAGACAGCCTTGAAGTGGTTGGTTATTCAGATGCTGATTATGCTGGATGTAAAGACACTCGAAAGTCCACTTCTGGTATTTTTATGCTTGCTAATGGACCCATTTCATGGAAGAGTCATAAGCAGACTCTGACAGCTTCTTCCACTATGGAGCGAGTTCATGCATGTTATGAAGCACATGTATGCAATGTCATGCAGTCTAAAGAATTTCATATCTGGATTACAACTTGTCGATTCAATTTTGAAGCCCTTACAGATTTACTGTGATAATGATGCTGCTGTGCGGTTCTCCAATAATAACAAAACTTCAGGAGGATCAAAGCATATTGATATCAAGTATCTAGTTGTTAAAGAAAGGGTTCTGAATCAGACTGTTTCCATCTCTCATATTGGTACTACACTCATGTTAGCAGATCCTTTAACTAAAGGTCTCACACCTAAGCTCTTTCAAGAACATGTTGCGCGCATGGGCTTAGTAGAAAGTTTATCATGTTTAGATTTGAAATGAGTGTATTATGTTCGTGATAAATGTTATGTTATAATCATCTTCTGTTAATAATGATTATGTTTGTTGTTTTCATTCTTCATACTTGTGCACAATTTAGAAGAAGATGTAAACAACGGGACCGTTATAGATGAATTAGCATTAATCACCATTATGTTGCTAATGTCATCTCTGTGTTTTAAGATTCACTTATTCATGTTGATGGAAAATATTAACACTATAACCATTGTACAGTCTTGATCAATGTGTAAATCACTGACTACAATGATTTGGTGCTAATAATTTCATTGAACAGAATCTAATGGTGATGGTGCAATCTTCTAGTGGGAGAACGTTGGCCATATTATGATAATCTAGTGACGTAATATAATCATGCAAGCCAAGTGGGAGATTGTAAGAATTTTTCAATATGGCTTAATGTGGCTTATGCATGATTATACTAGATTCATCTCATTAAGTAAGATACATGTACATCAATTAGATGGTGACTAATATTGATGAATGCACCTATATATACAATGTATAGAAGACTAATGCTAATGCACATTGAATGTGATGGATTCATTATGAATGAATCTTAGAGATGCATTATGTATCTATTATGAATATGTAAGATACATTAATCTATTTAATGAAGTTCATTGAATGAATGGTTCTTTGATGGGAAGAATATTAGTATAAATAGTATAAGGTCCCAAACCATACTCTCCATCAAAAACTTAAGTTGTTACCACAAGAAGGCTACCATCGTCTAGAGAGAGAGAAGTGGTTGAAGATCTTGGACAAGTCAAGAACTTAAAGATCAAGGTTTTCTATTCAAGGTTTCTCTTTCTTGCAAGAGGATTTCATACTATCATGGATCAAGGTATGTATTTACTTAAGTTGTATTGTAGATTTCATATAGTTTTCATATAGAATTGAATCCTTAATGATTTTTAGTTTATGTTCCGGTAAAGTTTTCTCTCAGTATGTAGTAATGATTATGCCTTCTAATGTCATTCCATCCAATTCTGTTCCCACTATTGCTTGTTTTAAGTTCTCTACATATGTTCTGTAGTGCTTCCCCCAGTGGTACTCCAGTGTATCACGGCTCATATGTGGTTCCAAAGCATTCTGCCATGTATCCATAAAAGAATAAATATACTTCAAGATTAAACAAAAAAACACTCTTAAGTTGCCAAAAAAGCTCAAATGTTTTAGAATATAGGACAGGTACTTACTGATTACTGTGAGGCTTTATACATCAAATGGAAAATGTCTCGTAGCTCAAATTTTGTGGCTCAAAAGTGGCCTCAAATGGCCAAAACGACGTCATTTTGGCCATTTTTATGTTGTTCTGTACTCAAAACGACGTCGTTTTGCCATTTGAGTCACTTTGAGCACAAAATTTGAGCTACGTAACATTTGCTGACATCAATATATGAGGTTAGCCAATGAAGTTCTGCTTGGTTTATGGCAGCATAAGAAGCTACGCTAAAATCCTATTTGGAAAGAATGAAAACCAGTTGGGAACCACAACTTAACTGGTTTTAAAAATTTAAGGTTGCGTTTGGTAGAGTTTTGTAAATATGATTTGAGAGTATGAGTTGTATTTTGAGTTTGTGAGTTGTGGAATTATGATTTGAGTGTAGAAAATTTGTTTGGTTATGGTTTTTGAATAGAGTGTTGAATTGAGTTTTGAATTGAGTGTGGAATTAAGTTTTGAAAGTTTGATTTGACATGTGAAGTAA
>JAPPVO010006994.1:0-44818 GCA_030407325.1 Camellia japonica
AAAATAGCGCGAGTGTGAACTGCACAAAGCAGTGCGACGCGCAAAATAGCGCGATTGTCAACTGCACAGAACAGTACGACACGCAAAATAGCGCGAGTGATGAACTGCACACAACAGTGCGACCCGCAAAACAGCACGAGTGTGAACTGCACAAAACAGTGCGACGCGCAAAACAGAGCGAGCGTCAACTGCACAAAACAGTGCGATGTGCAAAATAGCACGAGTGATAAACTGCACAAATCAGTGCGACGCGCAAAATAGCGCGAGTGATAAACTACACAAAACAGTGCGACGCACAAAATAGCGCGACTGGGAACTGCACAAAGCAGGGCGACGCGCAAAATAGCGCGATTGTCAACTGCACAAAACAGCGCGACGCGCAAAATAGCGTGAGTGAACTGCAAAAAACTAGTGCGCGCGCAAAATAGCGCGAGTGTGAACTGCACAAAACAGTGCAACACGGGCAAAATAGCCGAGTGTGAACTGCACAAAACAGTGCGACGCGCAAAATACGCGAGTGGAAACTGCAAAAATAGTGTGACGCGCAAATAGCGCGAGTGGGAACTGCACAAAACAGTGCGACTGCGCAAAATAGCGCGAGTGCCAACTACACCAAACAGTGCGACCGCGCAAAATAGCGCGAGTGTGAACTGCAGCGCGTGGCACAGTTTTGTGCAGTTTAACACTCGTGCTATTTTGCCCGTCCCACTGTTTTGTGTAGTTTATCACTCGCGCTATTTTGCGCGTCGCACTGTTGTGTGCATTTTATCACTCGCGCTATTTTGCTCGTCGTACAGTTTTGTGCAGTTCCCACTCGCGCTATTTTGCGCGTCGCACTGTTTTGTGCAGTTCACACTCGCGCAATTTTGCGCGTCGCTCTGTTTTGTGCAGTTCACACACGCGCTATTTTTGCGCGTCGCACTGTTTTGTGCCGTTCACACTCCCGTTATTTGTGCGTCGCACTGTTTTGTGCAGTTTATCACTCGCGCTATTTTGCACTTCACACTGTTTTGTGCAGTTCACACTCGCGCTATTTTGCGCGTTGCACTGTTTTGTGCAGTTTATCACTCGCGCTATTTTGCGCGTCGCACTGTTGTGTGCAATTTATCACTCGCGCTATTTTGCGGGTCGCACAATTTTCTGCAGTTTCCACTCGCGCTGTTTTGCGGGTCGCACTGTTTTCTGCAGTTTATCACTCGCGCTCTTTTGCCCGTCGTACTGTTGTGTGCAGTTTGTCTCTCGCGCTATTTTGCACATCACACTGTTCTGTGCAGTTGAAACTCGTCCTATTTTGCGCGTCGCACTGTTTTGTACAGTTCACACTCGCGCTATTTTGCGCGTCGCACTGTTATGTGCCGTCCACACTCGCGTTATTTTACGCGTTGCACTATTTTGTGCAGTTTATCACTCGTGCTATTTTGCGCGTGGCACTGTTTTGTGCAGTTTATCATCGCGCTATTTTGCGTGTCGCACTGTTGTGTGCATTTTACCCACTCGCGCTACTTTGCGTGTTGCACTGTTCTGTGCAGTTGACACTCGCGCTATTTTGCGCGTCGCACTATTTTGTGCAGTTCACACTCCTGCTATTTTGCGCGTCGCACTGTTTTGTGCAGTTCACACGCGCTATTTTGCGCGTCGCACTGTTTTGTGCAGTTCACACTCCCGCTATTTTGCGCGTCGCACTATTTTGTGCAGTATATCACTCGCGCTATTTTGCACTTTGTACTGTTTTGTGCACTTCGCACTTGCGCTATTCTGCGCGTCGCACTATTTTGTGCAGTTCACACTCGCGCTATTTTGCACGTTGCACTGTTTTGAGCAGTTTTATACTCGCGCTATTTTGCCGTTGGAACTGTTTTGTGCAGTTATCACTCGTGCTAATTTGCGCATCGCACTGTTGTGTGCATTTTATCACTCGCGCTATTTTGCGCGTCGCACTATTTTGTGCAGTTCACACTTGCGCTATTTTGCGCGTCGCACAGTTTTGTGCAGTTCGCACTCCCATTATTTTGCGCGTCGCACTGTTTTGTGCAGTTTATAACTCGTGCTATTTTATGCGTCGCACTGTTTTGTGCAGTTCCCACTCGCGCTATTTTGCGCATCGCACTGTTTTGTGCAGTTTATCACCCGCGCTATTTTGTGCGTCGCATGTTTTGTGCAGCTGACACTCGCTCTACTTTGCGCGTCGCACTGTTTTGTGCCGTTCAGACTCGCGCTGTTTTGCGGGTCGCACTGTTTTGTGCAGTTTATCACTCACGACTTTTGCGCGTCGCACAGTTTTGTGCAGTATATCACTGGCGCTACTTTGCGCGTTGCACTATTCTGTGCAATTGACACTCGCGCTATTTTGCTCGTCGCACTATTTTGTACAGTTCAAACTCCCGCTATTTTGTGCGACACACTGTTTTGTGTAGTTCACACGCGCTATTTTGCGCATTGCACTGTTTTGTGCAGTTTACACTCGCGCTATTTTGTGCGTTGCACTGTTGTGTGCATTTTATCACACGCGCTATTTTGCGTGTCGCACTGTTTTGTGCAGTTGACACTTGTGCTATTTTGCGCGTCGCACTGTTTTGTGCAGTTCACACTCGCGCAATTTTGCGCGTCGCACTGTTTGGTGCAGTTCACGCTCGCGCTATTTTGCGTGTCGTACTGTTTTGTGCCGTTCACACTCCCGCTATTTTGCGCGTCGCACTGTTTCGTGCAGTTTATCACTCGTGCTATTTTGCACTTCGCACTGTTTTGTGCAGTTCACACTCGCGCAATTTTGCGCGTCGCACTGTTTTGTGCAGTTTATCACTCGCGCTATTTTGCGCGTCGCACTGTTTTGTGCAGTTCACACTCGCGCTATTTTGCGCGTCGCACTGTTTTGTGCAGTTCACACTCGCGCTATTTTGCACGTCGCACTCTTTTGTGCAGTTTCCACTCGCGCTGTTTTGCGGGTCGCACTGTTTTGTGCAGTTTATCACTCGCGCTCTTTTGCGCATCGCACTGTTTTGTGCAGTTCCCCCTCGCGCTATTTTGCGCGTGGCACTATTTTGTACAGTTTATCACTCGCGTAATTTTGCGCGTCGCACTGTTTTGTGTAGTTGACCCTCGCGCTATTTTGCGTGTCGCCCTGTTTTCTGCAGTTCACACTCCCCTATTTTGCGCGTCGCACAGTTTTTTGCAGTTCACACTCCCGCTATTTTGCGCGTCGCACTGTTTTGTGCAGTTTATCACTCGCGCTATTTTGCACTTCGCACAGTTTTGTGTAGTTCACACACGCGCTATTTTGCGCGTCGCACTGTTTTGTGCTGTTTACCACTCGCGCTATTTTGTGCGTCGCACTGTTTTGTGCAGTTGACACTCGCGCTGTTTTGCGGGTCGCACTGTTTTGTGCTGTTTATCACTCACGCTCTTTTGCGCGTCGCACTGTTTTGTGCTGTTTACCACTCGCGCTATTTTGCGCGTCGCACTGTTTTGTGCAGTTGACACTCGCGCTGTTTTGCGGGTCGCACTGTTTTGTGCAGTTTATCACTCACGCTCTTTTGCGCGTCGCTCTTTTACCAACAAATGTGATATGTAAAGATAAAATCTTAAAAATTAAATATAAATTATTTTAATAATAAAATAGAAACAATTTATGTTATTGAACTTTTTTTTGTGTGTGTGTGTGTGTGAGGTTAATTTGAATAATATTACTCTAAGTTTATGTAATTTTAGTAATTTTTTAGGCAAGTTATAATATCCTTGAATGTATTTTTTGTTATTGGATACAAATATTCTTTGCTCTTCAAAAGAAAATATGTATACATATATTTATATCATGTATTCATCTTACATCGATTTTGAATCATTTAGGTGACCAATAAATAGAGCCTTTATCTAGATTTGGGGTTTCCCCCGTTTCTTTACTTGGTTTTTCTTTTTTGTTTTTTTGCTAAGTTGAAAATTTTGTTTTTATCCCCCTCACTAAGCAAAAACACCCTAAAGTGAAAGTTTAGTAGGATCCAATCATTTCCTACAACCACTAAGCAGGTTTCTTCTAGGCATTTTGTTACTCAAATTGCATGGAAAAATGAATTATTTTCATGAGAAAATGTGATTCTTGTTGTAATGTGAGAAGAGAAAAAGTATTGTTTATGCTCTGATTGTTTTATAAATTTATTTTATCAACAAATGTGATATTGTAACGTGACCGCGAGGGGACCTCAACGGGGTTACAGTTCGGACTCGATTTGTGTCGGTTCTTAATCTTGAACCAAAGAGTCCAAATCCAGCAAATCGTTTTGAGAAAACAGATTTTTGAAAAGAAGTGCCAAACATGGACTGCTTTGCCAGATACAGAGTCGCCACCTAAATATTTTTTAAAATGGGAAATTTAGGAAACCCTGACTCAGTGCCAAAGGCCACGTGTCCGTCATAACCAAAGTTGTCTTGGCTCGGGTGCTTGGGTACAATCGGGGAAGGTCAGCTATGAGCACCCCCTCTCGCCCGGTCCGAAGACCGGCCTCTACTAACCATGATATCCGTTTTTGAAAACGTTTATATGTTCTTATTCCGGTTATTGGCCTAGAATTACTACGTTATGCGCGCAGCAAACAAGTATAGACTAGATTGCCTAATTTGGAAACAAGCATTGCATATCCGTTCGTTTTGAAAATGTTTCGGAATTTGCTACTCGCAAGTAGGCTAAAACACGGATTTCAACGAGTTTTTCCAACTCAAGCAATCCAACCTCCACCCACAGGTATTCAAACAGTTTATCTCATATAAGCATTTAGGCACATGGTAATCATACAGTCATGTTAACATTCACACGCATGAGATATGCTAAAGCATAAATACTTACATCGTACTCCGTGCCAAAACAATAAACCAGTTAGCAAACATGCATGTCTTAGTTCATGTTAAAGTGACTAATGCACCGCATGCAATGATGTAATCTAGACAGGCTCGGCTATCCTAAGCATGGCATGTGGAATGCGATCATTCGGTGCACGTATTCAAGTTAGATTTTTTTGAAGATACAATGCGGTTTGTATGATGTACCGAGCCCGGTGCAGGTCAACAAATGCATGGATGCACGCATGCATTGCATAAGGTATGCTAAAATAAACGTGCCCTAATCTACCATCATAAGCAAGTAAATAAAAGGGAGGAAAGAAGTGGGGGTTGGAAGACATGCACACACACACACCCACACTTATTACAGATTTGCCCTCGCTCGGAGGGACCAAATAAATATACAAATTAATTAACTACGCAAGCTAATTAAATATTACAAATTGCCTAATTAATTAACAAATTAACCACGCTAAGAAAAACAGTAAACCGCCTCGAGGCGAGGGCTCAATGTATGCGCGCTCGAATTTCGCTCGGAATTGCACTGCCATGCCTAGCCTGCCTCTGTTTTCCCTGCTTTGCTCCTCTGAAAACTGCCAAAGTCTCAGGAATGCCTCTCAGGATACTGGGGGATCCCACCGGCTAAGTAAAATTACCACCGGCACTAGGATGTGGCCATCGGCACAAAATGAATCCACCGGCTGATGATTTACTGCCGACCGGCACAAAATGTTGCCGGTCGGCAAACAATACCTGCAGAACCTGCAACTCACAGCAGCAGAGGGCAAAATCTTGCATGGCAATGCTATTCAAGCTATGTATGCACCAATCACATTCCCTATCATGTTAATGACTCAAGGGAGGATGTGCCTCGATTCTCGGGCCACCAATCACGCATTTCCATGCATGATGGCCTAAAGAATCGAGTATACACTTCAATTTCAAATGCATGCAAACCATATAATCACACAAGGGAGCCTAACCTCTATCACACTCACTTCAAGAGGCCAAGCATGCACAATGCAATGCAATCCTAGACATGTTGGCTAGCATGCAATATGGACAATGCAAGGCACTTATACAAGCATACAAGCAAGCATGCAAGGCAAGCATGCAACCAATGAAAATATGGACTTAAACATGATCTAGGCAACTCTAATTAGGCCTAAAATCAGTGGCCAAAACCAAGGAAGTGAAGGCCAAAATGCACACACACATGCAAGCACTCATGGTCCAATACTTAAAGCATAATGGGGCAACTTTTAAACACATTTAAAAGGGCACAAATATGAACAATTAGCATGCAAGTTAAGCTCTGAAATCATGTTAGAAGAGGTGCCAAACCAACTCAAACAAGATAAACAAAAGCATGCAAATGGCCCAAGTATTCAAGGCTCACCAAAGAGGTAATGAACTACACTTAGTACAACCACACATGGCAAGACTTAGGCGACCAAAACAGAGTTTTAACACATAAAACTAAGCCCAAAAGACCACCTAGATGGCATCTAAATGACTCAAGTTCAAAGGCATGCACAATGGTCAAAACATAGGGCATACAACACATGCTCTCAAAGCAACAAAGAGGCAACTAAGGCAAGCATATGAGCATGCCAAAGGGACTGAAATTACATGTTGGATGGTTCCAAACCACCAAAATGATGCAATCAACACATGCTACACATTCACATACTTGAGGCATACAAGCCCGACAAGCCACAAATGCAAAGGAGCTATACTAAGCATGCCAAAATCGACCCAAACAACTATGGACAGACCTAAAGCATGGCTAAATAAGCACAAAACATTCACAAGGCTAAGCCTAAAACATGCTCGAACAAAGGCTAACAACCTAAGGCATATTAAGGCAAGTACAAGGCATTACATGGTAGGTATGCTAAGCATGCATGGTGTACCAAAACCAACACACAACATGATTATAATATGGCATAATAAGCATGAAATGCAGCCTAGACATGATCAACACACACTCTAACATAGGCTCCCTCAAGAGGCCAAAAATGGTCCCTTTCAAGGACAACAAGGAGAGGGGGTGGCCCTCTCCTTTTGGAGACTTCAAGGCATCATTTCCACCACTGAAATCCCTCAAGATTTCAGTGGTGAAGAGGCCCAAACACCAAAGTCTCGAAACTTGCACAAAATAGCACAAAATAGGGCCTTTCAAGGCCTAAGGGTGGCCAAACACACCCAAACTACAAAACACCCTTAACAAACAATCAAGAGGATTAAAAAACAGAACTTTTTTGTATTATACACTAAACACAAAAACAGCTCTAAGATAGGTAGAAATAGGATGCAAAATGGGGTAAAAAGGACTAGTTTCTTACCCTTGTTGACCTTTCTTCACAAAGGGAGGACCAGCTGCCTCCTTGAGCTTAAACCAGCCCCAAAACTCTGAAAATAATCCCTTAGAACCTCAATAGCCAAGGAAAGGTGTAATGGTAGGTATTTGTATGCAATACTATGAACAAATGCACCTAGAACACTCAAGAGAGAAATAGATAGAGATAGAATGTATATGAGTTCTAACCCTAGAACCAAAGCTTCTAGCAATGTTTTTCTCTCTAAAATGTCTAACCCTAATGCCAAGAGAGGAGGGCTCCTCTTATAGGCAACCAATCTTGTAAAGCTTGTCAAGGAAGCTAACAACAGAGCCATCCCTCCATACACGTGTATGGAGGGGAAGCAAATGCCACACAGCTGTCCTAAAATATCTGCAAAAGCAGATGAACAGTAGTCGGCTGCTCAAAAATGTCATTTTGACAAAAATGACTGCCGGCCGGCAACAAAGAGTGCTGACCGGCAACATACATTGCCGGTGGCAACAAAAACCAGCCGATGGTGTGTGGGGATGCCTCACAAGGCATTCCCTGCCCCTCCAAGGCAAGACATAAGTGTTTGGTGCAAAACCAGACACAAAACGGTCGAGTTCGGAGATCCTGAGACAAGGCGCGTAGCCGAGAACTCCGGGAACTCCAAACGAACACAAATATGGATAATCACCGAGTGTTGAAACGGTGACGTCCAAGTCTTGAGGACGGTCAAAAATGGGGTGTCTACAGTTGCCCCTCTTTGACAGAACTCGAAAGTCATAACAATGACGGGAGTGAATTTCAAAGCCCCGAGACGACCCATTTTTGACAAGGCCGAAGACTTGGACAAACATGCAAGACAAACAAGGTATGCGCCCGAAGGCAGGGGCAAAATGCAACTGAAAATGCAAGAAGCCGAGCATAACTTATGATCATGCAAAGAAAACTGTAATGAAGCACGCATGCGACAGTTATAAGCTAGCATACACCAGACTACACTACAATGCAGAAAGGATGTAAGAGAATTATGCAATTCTCGATACGTCTCACGCGGAGGATACAATACCTATGTGGCTCGTCCGGTTGCACCGGCCTCAAATGAGCCGTACATACAATATCGTGCCTGTAAAGAAAACAAACTTAACAGGTATGATATTGTTAGCAACATGCATGACAATGCAATGACGAATGCAAAATGATATGCAATATATACAAGACTAAGTATAAACAATGCAAATGATAATGCAATGCAATTGAAACTATGCAAACTAAATGCAGAGCAATTGAATCATGATTCAATCATGAGCGGTTCGAAACTACACATATGTCAAATAGATTGATGGAAGTAACGAGTACGTCTACCATAGAACGATGTCTGAACTATGAGTGATGTAAACGGACACAAGAACGAGTATTGGGTGGAATGACATAAGTGGGGTGACAACCCGCTGAGGAGAGAACAATGATCCTAATGCCGGATGCAACAATTACACTACAATGTAATATAATAATGGTCATGGCGTGCGGGCCAAACCGTATCTCGCTTGGGAAGGGGATGCACGCATACAAGCCGCATCTAATCACAGAACTGTACGCGTGCAGAACTGTGCTTTGACGTGAAAAGTATGGACACATACCAGACCAAGCTCAACAAGGAAAGGTGCAAGCCATAAATGGGGGGAAATGCAGTGGATGCATGAAAAGGGATAGACACAATGGATATGGCACGCGGGCCAAACCGAATCTTGCCTAGGAAAGGCATGTACGCATACAAACCGCGTCTAATCACAGAAAAGGTGCCGCAACCCTCAAACCAACATACCAGCGTGGAATAGGCGCGTACACATGCAGAACTGTGTTTCAACGTGAAAAGTATAGGCACATACTAGACCAAGCTCAACAAGGAAAGGCGCAAGCCATAGACGGGGGGGGGGGGGAATGCAGTGGATGCATGAAAACTATAACGCAATATCTACAAACATGCAATGGAATGTAAGTGCAATGTTCACAGTGGAAATGCATAACATATGCACTATATTACGATAAAATGCATGACATATGCAATATCTACAATGATGCATGTCATATGTAATATTTACAGTGGAAATGCATGACATATGCACTATATTACGATAAAATGCATGACATGTGCAATGTCTACAATGATGCATGTCATATGCAATATTTACAACGATGCATGACATATGCCCTATAAAGGTTTTACACCTTCGAAGGATTTAAGGTCTCCTAGACCGCTGTGATAATGGAAATATGACACGCATGCCACTGCAAATGAGACATGCATGCCAATGGAAATGTGACACACATGCCAATGGAAGCGAGGCACATGTGCCAAAGCAAATGAGGCACATGTGCCAATGCAAATGAGGAGGCACACGTGCCTATGCAAATGAGGAGGCACACGTGCCGATGAAAATAAGGAGGCACACGTGCCTATGGAAATGAGGGGGCACACGTGCCGATGCAAATGAGGAGGCACACGTGCCGATGAAAATGAGGAGGCACACGTGCCTATGCAAATGATGCAAGTGAGGTACGCATGCCTCACAGAGATGTAAAATGAAGCCAATGAGGTACGCGTGCCTCAAAGGATGCAAAATGAAGCCAATGAGGTACGCGTGCCTCAAAGGAATGCAAAATGAAGCCAATGAGGTACGCGTGCCTCAAAGGAATGCAAAATGAAGCCAATGAGGTACGCGTGCCTCAAAGGAATGCAAAATGCTGCCAATGAGGTACGCGTGCCTCAAAGGATGCAAAATGCTACCAATGAGGTACGCGTGCCTCAAAGGAATGCAAGATGATGCAAGTGTGACACACATGCCACACGGAATGTAAAATGATGCAAGTGTGACACGCATGCCACACGGAATGTAAAATGATGCAAGTGTGACACGCATGCCACACGGAATGTAAAATGTAAGTGTGACACGCATGCCACACGGGATGTAAAATGTAAGTGAGACACGCATGCCTCACGAAATATAAAACAATGCAAGTGTGACACGCGTGCCACACGGAATGGAAGATGTAAGTGAACTCGAGTGCGCGACAACGCACGTTTTTGTTTGAAATGCATGATAATGCAAAACAAGGAGATGCACGACAACACAAATGATGTGCGAAGCAACGACAACACGAATGATGTGCGAGGCGATGTATGTATTGAGGTGCATGACAATGCATGACAACGCTTGTAATAAAATGCATGACAATGCATGAAGGATGTACATGACGGCGCGACATAACGCACCAGACAACATGATGAATGCATGCAACGCACGAGGGGCAACTTTTGAATCTTTGTAAAAGGCAAAAGGATACAAAAGGATACAACATTGCATGAATTTGAGTGCTACGCACAGAAGACGCAGTCCGAGGTCAAAACGGAGGCCGGTTGAGCGTCGGAGATACACTTTCTTGCACTTTCTCAAGCTATGAAGACCAAAGACTACTCATATTGCCTAAACAAGGCTGTGGGAACACCACCGGCCGGGCTAGGAGGCCACCAGCTGTCCACCGGCTACAAAAGAATTCCATCGGCACAATATTCTGTCGGCCGGCACAAAATGTTGCCGACCGGCAAAATGTTGCTGAGTCGGGGCAGATTCGACTTTTCGCTTCGGGTGTTTTAAAATAGGGTTTTGAAACCCTATTCTTTCACTTCTCCTCCGCCAAAAAACCACACCCTCTCTCTCTAGAGCCTTTTTCTCTCCTCTTTTCCTCGTTTTCTTCGCGTTCTCGCGCCTTTTCGTCGTTCGATTCGTGAAGTTCATCGCGTTTCGAACATTTTCCACCGATTGAAATTTCATTTCGGCACATCCTTTGCCATTTCCACCTTTTTGGGACTTGTTCCCCTCGAGTTTCTCTCGAGTTTCGCGCCTTTTTCCCATCCCGACCTTTCCGGCCATTTTTCACCCTCCCGGGGGTTGACTTTTCAGTTGACTCTTCGTATTCCGACCCGATTTTCATTCCTCGACCATTTTCTCATCATTCTCGATATGGCCGACGACATTCCACGCGGTGGGACTCCCTCGGATCACGAGATGGATCCCGAGGTCGAGCTCCTCCCGTTGAGCGAGCGCCCGTTTGACCCGGCGACCTACCGGCCGGCGATTCACGTTCTGCCACCCGACGGACTACGCCAGTTCAGGAGCTTCGACATGGCGTTGGACCCTGAGCTCTTGCTACGCGAGCCTGGCTCCCACCTATCCTCCGGCGCTTCCGATGTAACCTTCTTTCACTGCTTTACTTTCTGCAATGTAGAATGTTTAACTGCCAATTGTCATAGCTGGTTGCATTTGTTAACTGCTTAGTTCCAATACACTGATACACAGCATATTGTAGTTGATTACAAATGCGTTTGCAACTGATTATCTGTTTAAGACTCACACGCGCACACACTGCACTAGCCTTAATCACCCAAACACATAGCACACATCGTATTTCATTGCAAACTCACCAACACCCAACATTTGCTGGAATCTGAAAATATGCACGCATGCCACATTTGCATTGAACCACTCAAACACACTGACGCATCATATGTTGTAGTTCACCGTAAACACATCGGCACCCGGTATCTGTTTGAATCTGATAAACTTGCACGCATGCCAAATTTGCACTGAACCACTCAAACACTGTAGACACACCGTAAGCACATCGGCACCCGGTATCTGCTTGAATCTGATAAACTTGCACGCATGCTAAATTTGCACTAAACCACTCAAACACGCTGACGCATCACACGTTGTAGTTCACTGTAGACACACCAGCACCCGGTATCTATTTGAATCTGATAAACTTGCACGCATGCTAAATTTGCACTGATTTTGACTGTTTCTTCAAAACTGTACATTTTATATTGCTTCGCAACTACTTGTTTGGAAACAAGGAGATTCCCATACCATCCGCGGGTATGGGAACACTGTCGCTCGCGCGTGGTACACCGAGCTTCCCGACGCAGTTCGCCATATCGTGGACCAGGCCGGCTTTGGCGCCTTTTGCAGGGGCTGTCTCGACTCACTACATGCAGACCTCTCCTTGCCGCTCTGGTGGAGAGGTGGTGGGACACCACCGATTCGTTTCATTTTTCTGCGATGGGGGACATGACGATGACCCCTTATGACTTCTCGGTGCTCACAGGTATCGGGGTAGGGGGTGATCCGATCCCCTTTGATATTGACATGGATGAGTGGACCGCGGCTCAGGTCTACTTGCTTGGCGCGGTACCGCCTCTCACGCGTCCCGGCTTCGTCCAGTACTCCTGGTTCGAGGTGCAGTTCAGGGTCCAGCCCCTTCTTGTCGATGCAGCTCCGATGACCCCAGAGGCTGTGGAGAGATACGCACGTGGCTTCCTTATGTTCCTGTTTGGGACGACCATCTTCGCCGACCGGGCGAACACAGTGCCTCTCTGCCTTCTCAGCGCACTGGTGGATGTCAGGGACATTTTGCATTATGACTGGGGTGGTGCCGCTCTGGCCACCCTTTATGGATATATGAGCTCAGCCTCCCGCGGCAGCGGACAGTTGCTCGGGGGTTACTGGCGTGCTTGGGAGGTACATTTCTTTTTCTGCCTTTCATTTCCGTTCTTTATTTTCTGTACTCTGCACACTGCACACACTGTAGTCTGCTTTACACTTGCTGTATACTGTACACACGGCACACACATACTCTGCTTTACACTGACTGTACACTGCTCACACTGTACACTCTGCACAATACACTGCACAACACACGGCTCTGCTATTTTCTGCTTTCTATTCTGTATTCTGCTTTATCTGATAAATGCACTGGTATTTATCTTGCAGTTGTGGGTTTACGCCTACTTTCCTAGGCTTGCTCCTGTACCCGAGGCGGAGACCCCTCTGGTTGTCCCTTTTTCACGCCGCTTTGACGGGAGATGCACCCGGAGGCCACGGGAGATATTCAGCTTCTTCCGCCGCTACTTCGACACCATCACCCCTGCCGAGGTACGTTTTACTTGCAGTTCATTTAAACTTCGTCTTTCCACTGTATATTTCAATAACAGTAGATAACAAACTGTATTTTATTTCAGATCACCTGGCGGCCGTGGGCTCCACTACCGGTGATGATGCGGGATCGGTTTGCCGGTGCGGAAGAGACCTCACGTTACCAGATTCTGCTCGAGGGCCCGGTCTGTCGGGCTTGGTACCTGGGCGAGCGTTTCTTGCGTCAGACCCTAGGCCTACCTGAGCAGATAGTCCCGGTGCACCCTCCTGAGCACATGCGGGATATGGAGAGGTTCACTGCCGAGCAGATGGCGGACTACACCATTGGCTGGGAGGCAGACCACTTCAGAGGCGAGGGCGATTACTTGGAGTACGTCTGGACCTTCATCATGTGACCTCTGAGTGGCGGCCGCCGAGTAGAGAGAGAGAGACCAGCGGCGCCAGCGGCTGGAGCAGGAGCTGGAGGAGCTGGAGGGGGAGCGCCGATGAGGGCTCGAGTTCGTGGCAGGGGCGGAGTTCAGCGAGGGCGTGGGACTGGTTGGCCTGCTCTGTCCGCTGCATTAACTTTCAGAGGGCAGGGTGGGGCGACCTATCAGATCCCCTTCGCCCCTCCGCCGGCTGATCACGAGTTTGTCGGTGTCCCCGACTTGCCTCCGGTATGTATTACTGCATTCTTCATCTTGCACTGTTATTTCATTTCAGTTTATTTGATATTCCACAGAATATTGATGCATCTGATACTTTTGCAGGCGTCTTCTGAGTACACCCGGCAGTCATTGGAGATGAATGCCTCCATGATGGGGATGCTACAGCGGACGTTCGACCTCCTAGCCCTTTACAGCATTCCGGTATGTTCTTTCTGACCACCGCCTCAAACCATACACAAACTGCTTTACATAATCTGATGCACAACACAACATCTGATAAACTGCTCACGGCATCTGATACACGATACTTACACACTGCACTCTGCACTAACTTACTGTTCACAGCATACATACACTGTACTCATACACTGCATTCTGCATTGATTTACTGCTCACGGCATTCACACACTGTACTCATACACTGTATTCTATACTGATTTACTGCTCACGGCATCCACACACTGTACTCATACACTGTATTCTATACTGATTTACTGCTTACAGTATTCTGATGCATTTGTCTTTCATGCTTTTTTAGCCTCCCTTCCAGATTCCTCTGGTGGGCGGCGCTCCAGCTGGACCTCCCATTTCTACTCGGGATGGCAGAGCATATCCCCGCACCAGAGGGGGGCGCACTCATGTCGGGAGCAGCTCGCGGGCTCCGGTTCCGGATGATGAGTCTGAGGCAGAGACAGAGGCGGAGGAGACCGATGATGGCTCGGACTCGAGCTCAAACGGTGATGCCCCTAGTGGTGCCCCTGTTGATGACGCTCCTGGACCTTCGTCCAGGAAGAGGACTAGGACAGACTGACAGCCTCGGAGTCATTTTTGACATTTGATACAGATTTTGTGTATTTTTTGTTTCTTTTTGCACTTTCCCCTTTTGTTAGTAGTTAGCGTACTTTGTACTGCCGCAGGCAGATTTTGTTTCCAAAATTTATGTACTTGAAAAGATGATATGAAATGAAACAAACTTTTGTCTAAAAGGTGTTTACATTTGTGTATATTCATACCTTGCACTGTATTGCATCATATTACACCTCAAATGTAAATGATATCGATCTGTTGTCTGAAAAGTGAATACTTGTAATTTGAGCACTTGCACTATGATGATCAGATAACCAACCAACTAACAGCAAACAATTCATACAAATCACTGCTTAAACTGCATAATACAGCCCATACTCTACTGGGGATTGATCTGCATACAGCCCATAACACAGCACTCGGTTCATTCTGCACACAACAAACCCTGAACAAATAACCCGATCTGACAAGACGGATCATGAAACTGAAACAGTTGGAATTGAAACATGCTCAAAAGTCCCGAATTTTCCTTTTCCTTCTCTTGCTTCGCACGAATGTAGAGAATGGCACAGCATCCTGAGCACAAACGATTAATCTTTGGAAAAGGGGTTTCACAACCGGGGTATCGAGCCTACCACAGAACACAGCGAGACAGACTCAAATAGAGAAACAAAAGGCACACGACCTAACACAACGAGACACACTCGGAAAAGACTCAAAGCCAAAATCGAGATCGACAAATCAAAAGACACGAGACGCGGACATGTTTACAAAGAGACCTCAAATCTCGAGGAGCCAATTCCTCCGGGTATTATTTCCCACCCTTTCTGATTTGTGATACTCACATCACTCGGCCCTCAGGCTCGGTTTTTCTCTCAAAACCCTCTTCTTACTTCTCTCTCTGCTTACACCTCTCTATTCTTTATTCTCTCATTTTTTTCATCCCTCCCCAGGGTGACTAATGGGTGAATAGAAGTGGTAGGTTCACGCCCAGCACTGTTAGCTCACGGCTATTTCCTTGGTGGATAGAGCGCCTTTCTGGCAAGTATGTTGGGGAAAGACAGAAGACCTGACTCAATTGTGCCCCTAGTTCGTCACTTTGACCATTTTTTTGTTTTCTTCCTAAAACAAGTTTTGACCAGAATGAGAGTCGGATTAACATACTTGTTCGATTTTTGATTTGGAAATCGTACAAGTCAGCTGAGCTGTGAACTGAAATTCTCCTTTTTGGGTCCAAGAAAAATGGTCCGGTTTTGGAAAATGAAATAGTTTTCGAGAAAATAGCCAACCTCAGTAAAAATTTTCAAAAACTATTTTTGCAAACAGTCAATGCCCAACGAGCACGGAACTTACCCTCGAGACGCGCAACCTCGGATCGGAGGCAATGGAAAATTGCCCCTGGCTTAAAGGGGGGATACGGCAACGGAAAGTTGCCCCTGGTTTGGACAACAACTCCGGGCAACTTATGGCAATGTATGGCAACGGAAAGTTGCCCCTTGTTTGGACGATGCCGCGGCATGCTGTAAGCCAGTCCTCGTTGATGACAATCGGACCCTCGGACGCGGAGGAGATGAAGACGGTTTGAATCAATATATGGACGCAGTCACCTGGAAGGTGTTGGTGGTTGGACTTCAAGAGGAAGTTGGTCACGTAGTTCCAGGTTGCTGCAATCGAGACATTGGATTCGGAGGAGGCAAAAGTGATCAAAACCATGACATGGACTGAGACGCTATGGAAGCGTTGGGGCTGGACTTCAAGATGAAGTTGCCTACGTATCCCAAACATGGGAATCAGGCCTTACGTAGTTCCGGTTAAGGTACACTCGGTATTTTAACCTTCACTGTTTAGGCTCTAACTTTTGCCAAGGCGCCCAATGCGGGTTTTCGACCTTGCGAGCTATGTTTTTCTTTTTCTTTTTTCTTTTCTTTTCTTTCTTTTCTTTTTTTTCATTTCATCATTTTTTTTCTTTTGCTATTTTTTTCTCTTTCTTGCTTCTTTTTATTCTTCTTTTTTTCTTTTCTTTTTTTCTTTGCTCTAACTTTTGCCTGGGTCGCCCTTCCGGGTTTTCAGCCCGCGAGCCTTTCAAAGGGTAAAAGTGTAGCAAGCCCATGCCAAATGGTGTTGAGATTGAAGCCTCTCTGTATCCAGGAGAGAGTGACTGTTGTGTTGATTTGCAGAAAAGTTTATCACGGCTGCTTCACGCCTTGCCAGGTGGGATCTGATCTCCTTGATCTGACTTTGATGCCTCTTGCTCGAGGGCTGCCTCAAAATGGGCCACACAGGCGTTTCATGGCACTGTTGAACGTTTTGAACGGATTCCAGTTTGCAACAGATAGGTTGAATCTTGAGGCTGAGAGTGATCCTAGGCTGTACAATCTCAAGAGCGATTCCACACAAGTCTTCGCAGGACCGCGCAAAACATTTTATTTTGAAAGTTTTTAAGAAAGCGACAAATCGCTCGCGCTGAAGATAGTGTGGAACCAGTCTGGATCAAACCAGGGTCCTTCTCAGTACTCACGCTTGACAGGCATGATTTCATTCATAAAAGGCTTAGTATGCCTATCTTTCTTCTCAAAAGGGATCAAAGTTTTGCAAAACCCGAGGAATTCCTTCCTCTTTGTTTCCATCACCGCAGTGTTCGAAAAGGGTTTTTATGAAAAGCTTAGGTCATTACAACGATGTTTAAGGCACAAGAGAGTCGGTGGTATGTACTTGTAGACACCCCATTTTTGACCGTCCTCAAGACTTGGACGTCACCGTTTGAACACTCGGTGATTATCCATGTTCGTGTTCGTTTGGAGTTCCCGGAGTTCTCGGCTACACGCCTTGCCTCAGGACCTCCGAACTTGACCGTTTTGTGTCTGGTTTTGCACCAAACACTTGTGCTTTGCCTTGGAGGGGCAGGGAATGCCTTGTGAGGCATCCCCACACACCACCGGCAGTGGCTAGAGGCCACCGGCTGGTTGGTGTTGCCATCGGCACTATATTGTGCCGGTCGGCACTCTTTTGTGCCGGTCGGCAGTCAATTTTGTCAAAATGACAATTTTGCCCTGCCGACTACTGTGCAGTTGCTTTTTGAGATATTTTAAAGTAGCTGTATAGCATTTGTTTCCCCTCCATACACGTGTATGGAGGGATGAGCCTTTGGTTTGCTTAGCTTGTAAGCTTTGTTGCCTATAAGAGAACCCTTCCTCCTCTTGGCTCAAGGGTTGGAGAGTTAGACATTTTTAGAGAGAAAAGACCTCAGAGAAGCTCTGGTTTTAGGGTTGAATTCTATATCTATCCTATCTCTCTTTTGCTCTCTTGTTTGTACACTAGGTGTTTGTGTCTCACTATTGCACATCAACACCTAGTGTTTCACCTTCCCTTGGCTACTGAGATTCCAAGAGGTAGTTCTTAGATTTTTTGGCTGGATTAGAGCTTAAGGAAGCAACAACATCATCTTTGGTGAAGAAGGTCAACAAGGGTGAGAAACTTGCTTTATTTACCCCATTCTTGCACTCCTTTTTTACCTATCTTTGAACTATTTTTGTGCTTGGTGTTTAATACAAAAAAGTTCTGTTTTTTAGTCCTCTTGATAGTTTATTAAGGGTGCTTTGTGCTTTGGGGAGGTTTGACCACCCTTAGGCCTTGAAAAGGCCTCATTTTGTGCTATTTTGTGAGAGCTCCGGGATTTTGGTGTTGGGGTCTCTTCACCACTGAAATCTTGAGGGATTTTAGTGGTGAAGATGATGCCTTGAAGTCCCAAGAAGGAGAGGGTCACCCCCTCTCCTTGTTGTCCTTGAAAAGGACAAGTTTTGGCCTCTTAAGGGAGCCTATGTTTCAAGTGTGTGTTGAGCATGCCATGGCTGTATTTTATACTTATATTGCCATGTTTCAACTTTGTGTTAAGTTGGTCTTGGTCCCTTATGCATGCTTAGCATAGTTGCCATGTAATGCCTTGTATTGCCTTAACATGCCTTAGGTTGTTAGCCCTAATTTCAGCATGCTTTAGGCTTAGATTCATGAAGATTTTGTGCTTATCTTGACATGTTTTTAGGTCGTCCATAAGTGTTTGGGTTGGTCTTGGCATGCTTAGTATAGCCTCTTTGCATTTTAGGCTTGCTAGCCTTGAGCATGAATGTGTAGCATACCATGTTTGCATCATTTCAATGGTTTGAGACCATTTGCCATGTTATTTCAGTCCATTTAACATGCTCATATGTTTACATTGCATGCCTCTTTGATGTTTCAAGAGCTCATGTTGTATGCTCCTTGAAAGTGCATGTGTGCATGCCTTTTAATTTAAACCATATAGATGCCATCTAAGTGGTCATTTGGGCTTGCTTTGGTGTGCTAAAAATCTGTTTTTAGTTGCTTAAGTCTTGCCATGTTTAGTCTCGTCAAATGTAGTTCAATACTCCTTTGGCTTGCTTTGAATACTTGGCCCCTTTTGCATGTATTTGCTTGTCTTGTTTAACATGATTTGGCATCATTTTATAGCATGATTTTAGGGCTCATGTTGCATGCTAAGTGTCCATGACCCCCCCCCCCTTTCAAGTGTGCTTGAGGGTTGCTTACTCAGTGCCTAAGTGTTAAGCCTTAACATATGCGTGTGTGTGTGTGTGTGTGTGTGTGTTGGCATTTTTTGGGCACTTTGGCCACTGATTTTAGGCCTATTTAGATTTTCTAAGTCATGTTTAAGACCAATTTGCTTGCTTGCACGCTTATTCATGTTTGCTTGTATGCTTTGCATAATACATTGCATTGTTCATATTGCATGATAGCTAACATGACTAAGTTGCATTGCATCAACATGCATTCCTTGTCCTTGATTTGGTGATAGGGATTGGGATTTTGGTTTGTTTGCTTTGCATGCATTTGAGATAAAAGTTGCATATTGGTTCTTTGGGCCATCATGCATGGAAATGCGTGATTGGTGGCCCGAGAATCGAGGCACATGCTCCTTTGAGTCACAAATATGATAAGGGGCATGATTGGTGCACACATTGTTGGAATTACATTGCTATGCAAGTTTTTTCCCTCT
Organism: Camellia japonica; assembly: GCA_030407325.1. Taxonomy (NCBI): domain Eukaryota; kingdom Viridiplantae; phylum Streptophyta; class Magnoliopsida; order Ericales; family Theaceae; genus Camellia; species Camellia japonica. The sequence continues at coordinate 19,631 of JAPPVO010006994.1, forward strand.
GCTGCTATGAGTTGCAGGTTCTGCAGACATTCAGTGCCGGCCGGCAGTATTTAGTGCCGACCGGCAGTCTATTGATGGCCGATGGATTAATTTTGTGCCGGTGGCCACATACTTCAACCGGTGGTGTTTCTCCTCAGCCGGTGGTATCCCCCAGTGCCTTGAGAAGTAGTTCTGAGACTTTGGAAGTTTTCAGAAAGGCAGAGCAGGGAAAACAGAGGCAGGCTAGGCATGGCAGTGCGATTCCGAGCAAGTCCCGAGCATGCACTGTGTTAGGCCCTCATCTCGAGGCGGTTTACTGCTTTAATTAGATTAATTAATTTATTTGATTAATTCAGTTGGACTGTAATATTTTAATTAGTTTGCGTAGCTAATTAATCTGTATTATTCTTTTGGTCCCTCCGAGCGAGGGCATATTTTGTAATAAGTGTGGGTGAGTGGTTTGTATGTCTTCCAACCCCCACTTCTTTCCCTTTTATTTACCTGCTTATTATGGTAGATTAGGGCACGTCTATTTTAGCATACCTTATGCAATGCATGCATGCATCCCATGCATTTGTCTAAACATGCACCGGGCTCGGTAATCATACAAACTGCATCGTACTTTCAATTCCAAATTGAATACGTGATAGTTGTAGCATTTCATGTGCCATTTTAGGGTTAGCCGAGCCTACTCTAAATTGCATCCTTGCCTGTGTTGCATTAGCCACTTAACATGACCTAGGGACATGCATGTCTGCTAACTAGTTTCTTGTTTTGGTACGGAGTACGATGTAAGTATTTTACGCTTTAGCATTACCACATGCATGTGAATGTTGCCATGACAGTATGCTTACCATGCGGCTAAGTGCTTATGTGAGATAACTGTTTGAATGCCTGTGGGTGGAGGTTGGGTTGCTTGAGTTGGAAAACTCATTGAAATCCGTATTTTAGCCTACTTGCGAGTAGCAAAACTCGAAACGCTTTCAAAACAAACGGATATGCAATGATTATTTCCGAATTAGGCAACCTAGTCTATACTTGTTTGCTGTGCGCATAACATAGTAATTCTAGGCTAATAACCGGAATAAGAGCATGTAATGTTTTCAAAATTGGATATCACGGTTAGTAGAGGCTGGTCTTCGAACCGGGCGAAAGGGGGTGCTCATAGCTGACCTTCCCCGATCGTACCCAAGCTCCCGAGCCAAGACTACTTTGGTTATGACGGACACATGGGCTTCGGTACCGAGTCAGGGTTTCCTAAATTCCCCCATTAAAAAAACATTTAGGTGGCGACTCTGTAATCTGGCAAAGCAGTCCATGTTTGGCACTATTTTCAAAAAATCTGTTTTTCTTCAAAACGATTTGCCAGAGTTGGACTCTTTGGTTCAAGATTTAGAACCGCAACACAAAAAGGGAGTCCGAGCTGTAGCAAGGTCCCCCGCGGGCTTGTTACAGTTTCTGGCGACTCTGCTGGGGATGTTTAGAGAGCTTGACTCAAACTCGTGATATCCTATTTTGACTACGTTTATGTGTTTCTTTGCATTGCATGTGCATTGGTGCGCCTAGGACACCGTGTTGGCCATCTGCTATTCCTGAGCGGTTTGCCGGAGGCTTGTCTTGTCAAGACATGTCCATAAGGCTGACCGGTTGCGGGCTCTGCCAGTATGGGAACACAAACCCCAGTTTTACCGGGGCACCCTTTTCGACCATTCGACCTAGTGCATATTCGGAACCCATAGTGACCATTACAAACTAGGACAGGTTGCTTACCCGATTTTAGGTTGTTTGAAACCGCTGCGTGCGTAGTGAAACCCTAGCTCCTGACAAAATAGGACAGGGAGACCCTACCTCAACATAGGGGTGTATTGGCTCTCTTTTACCTGTTATGTGCTTTTAGAATGTATCTCTGCAGGGGAATGCACATATCAGTTTGCAAAGTTTGAGCATCAGGCCCGAGGGCATTAGTATCAGTATTGTTATGAGTCAGTTATGTCTGCGGGTATCAGTTCAGTTTTAAATAGTGATTCTGGGGAACAGTGTTCAGTAGTAGAGTGCAGTTGTTCGACTACGCCCGTGTTTGATCTATTTGGGGCTGAAATGCTGCTTGTCTTTCGGTTTCAGTTCAGAGATTCAGAGGGTCGATCCGGAATAGCTAGTGTCTTCTCCTTGCTGAGGCAGGACTGAGCATGATGCAGAATTCAGAAGAGATCGTGGTCATGACGGCCGCGTTGGATCAAGGAATCACCCTACACAGTGAAACCACTGTTGACATGCCGCATCCGCCCAGATCGCCGGCCGCGCACCCAGTTTGGACCCCGCAGCTATATCAAGCTCGCGAGCCTACTACATTTGAACTAATGGGGATGATAGGTGATCTTCAAAGGTCCGTGACGGATCTCGCCTATGGGATGTCTGTTTCGCCGCCAGCCGCACCATATGCCGGAGGCTTTGTACCCCAAGAGCCCCCACTATTGGGGCGAATTGTAATTGAACTCAGCCAACCGGAGACGACCTCCAGCTATGGCAACGACGCATCAAACCAAACTCTAGATCAGGCTGAGGCCAAAGACAAAGGCAAGACAAAGGCAGATGCCGAGCCCATCGAACAACTGCTGTGGGCAGTAGAGGCTTTGAAAGCCGGGAGAATGAACAAGCAACAAATATCTGCAGTTGTGACAAAAGTTGTGGAAGACGCTTTCCCCACTCCGCCTGAGGGCAGTTCCAGTCAATCAGAGAACCGGACAGGCCCCGTCATGCCAAAACAGTCCTTTCCCCTCCTAACCTTGCATCCGGAAAGGATCAGAAATCCAGGGCCGCCCCCGCCGATCCGTTCGCTAGTGCATCTAGCAAAAGTGCTCAGGCTCCAAAATACCTGCCCCGAGGGCGCAGGGTTTTCCATGCTCTCTACATGCCATTATCCAAGGCACTTCAAATCCTTGCCGAGAGGGGACACCTTAAACCCCTGGAGCCTCGGTCCCTCCCGAAGAATCTCCCAGCCACACATGATGCTGCTCTGTACTGTGCGTACCACCAACAGACAGGCCATGCCACCGACAATTTTTTCGCCTCCGGCATGAGGTGCAAGATTTGATTGACAACGAGGTTTATCCTCCCGCCTACCTCAGCGAAGTCTGTCCACCCAGTTGTTGATTTTGAGGACACAGATACTGCGAGTATGTAATCAGAAGGTGAACCGCCTGTGGGCAATGCTTGGCGCATTTTTGGATGTGGCGTTTGGCACGCATTTTTGGGCATCCTATTAATTTCTGTAAATTCTGACTTGGGTGTCGAGTCATCTTCTATTTTGTCCTTGGTCTGTTCCATTGGTTTGAGTCAGTCCTTTTTGCTTAAGGGTCTGTCTTGTTGTAATGAGTCAGTCCCATCTTGTATGAATATTCAGGTTGATCCGGGTTGTTGGGGCCTTCGAGCGCCGTTTTGTAATTATCCTGTTAATATAGCGACCCCGTCTTTTTCCTTTAGATTGTTGTATCCGGACTTAAGTTCCGTGGATCCGGGCATTGTGTTTGTTGTTGTTGTCCTTTAATTCTTTATTTTTGAGTTATGGGTTGAGTTGGGCAGGTTTGTTACAGGTTGGCTGTGTTGGAAACCAAGTGTTGCTGTCCAGATTTTTGGACCTTCGCTCGAGCGAGGAGTTGGTCGCTCGAGCGAGCTGTTGTTTTTGTTCTTCGCTCGAGCCAGGGTTTGGTCGCTCGAGCGAGAGTCTGCATCTAGTACTTAGACCTGAGAGATGTGTTTCTTGGCTCGAGCTAGCTTTTCTTCGCTCGAGCGAGCGAGGTGTATGTTTTCGAGTTCTTCGCTCGAGCGAGCATTTCGTCGCTCGAGCGAGATTCTGGGTTGCAGACCTGAAGCATCGAGTTTTTAGCTCGAGCGAGCTTTTCTTCGCTGGAGCGTGGATTTTTGTGTCTGGTCGCTCGAGCGACCATGTCTTCGCTCGAGCGAGCCTGTTTAGTTTATATAGGCAGCAGCGGGTTTTAAACAGTTTTTCTTGATCTTTTTAGATTCCAAACCCTAAGGTCCGACTTCTCTTTCTCCCTACTCACCTTCTCTCCTAGGTTTGATCTATTTAGAGTGCGTTCCTACCCTACTTCCTTCATTAAAAAGGTAGAGTGAGGCGAGGGCTTTCATTTAATCTGAAAAGTTGTTAGTTCGGAGCACTTTGGTTTTTGGGCATCATCTTCATCTTCTTCTTTTTGAGTTATCTTTTGAGGTAGGGATTTCCTACTCCAATGTATATGTTTTGTTCTAAGTTTTGGTAATTTAATATGTTGGGGGTATTTTGGTAATTTTGGGAAAAACCCTAGTTGTTGTGTTAAATTGAATTGTAAGTTTAATTTAAGGAAACTTGGGAATAATGGTTAAATTCACGAAATATGAGGAATTATTGATTAAATGGGGTAGTTGGTTGATTTAAATCATATGCCTATTAAATTGTTGATTTAGTTATTTTCTGTTTAGAGATAACTGTTTTGGGCTATCGGTGGAGGATAGTCATGATTGTTGTAGACATTGCATGTGGATTAGGGATAACTGAAACTAATCAATTGGCCATGTCGTTTGTATAAAGATTGGAATAATACATTAAATTTATGTATTGATTGTTTGTGTATATGACTTTGTGTTTATATGCATTACTTGTGTATGGGAGGAGATAGGGGATGTACTCCACGGTTTAGGGGAAGATAGGGGATGTACCTCTAAACCGGTTAATGATTATGGGAAGATAGGGGATGAACCCAGGGTTGCAGCTCATATGCGCGCCTATTGCAGAGATATAGCTCATATGCTTATCTATTGAAGTGTGATACAGCTCATATGCTTGTCCACTGAAGTGTTTGATTATTTGATTTGATATAGCACTAATATGTATATCATTATTTTTGTGAAGTACGGAAGTGGTTTATGAGATATTGATACAACACCAACATGTGTATCCATTATGATATAAGAAAGGTTTAACTTGAATTGTTATCCCCGTTGAGTTATTTGGCCAGGCTCTGAGCCATATTTGTATAAATGAAATTGATAAGTGTCATAGACATTGGTGTCTTAAGATTGTATGTTGATATAACTGGTTATCATGGTTAACCATCTATTGAATGCTAGGACTTTATTCAAAGCGTATATTTGGTTTAGTATTTCTCTACTGGGCTGTGGCTCACCCTATATGGGAACTTCATTTTCAGGTTCAGGTGGTTCACTACCTCCAAAGACTTAGCTTGTGAGGATTTGGACTTGAAGATCTGTTTTATTTATTCTAGTTGTTTTTTTTGAATTATGTAAACATTCAAGCCCAGGGCTTTATTTGTTTTGAGTTAGAACTCATGAAATTGTGTCCAAGTGTTGGCTTGGCAAGATGTAAGCCCGTAGGGCATTTATTTTGATGTTTTATTTCGTAGTACTCTGATGATTTAAATAATGTAATGTTTTTCTTTTAGTAATGCATGCCTTGTTTTATATTTAATGGGTTTAATTTTGAGGGCGTGACAACTTGGTATCAGAGCGTACCGGGTTTGAATACTTTGGGTACGTGGGAAGTGATTAGTATCACATTGGGTTCGTCTCGTTTGATAGAGACTTAGTGTAATTTTACATGCTTATATGATAACATGTTTATGTGACTATGTGGGTATGGAATGTAGTTTCTAGATATTGATTGGATCCTTGAGTCTCTGAAAGTCTTGTTGGAAAGGCACTTGATCAATGTTGTTTCCAACCGGAACTTTAGTGGCGCCTCGGGACTATCATTATCCAGGAATGAAATTCGTAGGTGCTTATGTGATTATGTGCTTACGTGGTGTGATTTATTGTTGTCCAATGTATTAGGACGTGAGTGTTATAGTTTTGGCACATTATTTAGAGTGCTAACGTCTTTGTTTCCTTTATTAGGATGTCAGGACGAGGACGAGGTCGTGGTAGGCAGGCCAGGCAGGAAGTGCCTATACCGGAGGAAATTCCGGCAGTTCAGGAGGGTGTTGGCCAGGCCAATGTGGCCGAGCCAGTAGGACAGCAGTTTATGGGTGCTTTGGCCCAAGGGATAGCAGGGGCATTTCAGGCGTCAGTTGACATTCTGAGGGCTGCGAATCCAGCCCAGGTTGCTGTTGCTGCAGATGCAGGACCTTCTTTTCTGAAGAGGGAGTTCTTCCGGTCCAACCCGGACGAATTTTTAGGTGATCCTAAAGAGCCGCTTAAGGCAGATGAATGGCTCGAACAGACAACGAAGACGTTTGAGATGCTAGGCATCGAAGACGGGGCACTGAAGGTGACCTTGGCATCTTTCCAGCTTAAGGGGGATGCGGGTCAGTGGTGGAAGTTCACTAAGGGCCGTATAGGACTTGGGAGGCTTTTGTAGATGCTTTCCAGGAGAAGTTCCTGTCTTCAGCAGTTAAGGAGAGGTTGAGGGAGCAGTTTTGCCAGCTTAAGCAGAACAGTTCTTCAGTGGCCGAATTTGAGGCATCGTTTACTAGCTTGTCCAGGTTTGCACCTGAGTTGGTGGCGTCTGAGGAACGCCGTTGCATTGAGTTCGAGAAGAGGTTGAGGCGTGGCCTCAAGTTGAGAGTAGTAGGGTCTTTGATTCGGGATTATGGGCGTCTGGTTGATGCAGCAGCCCATACTGAGATTATGATGCAGGAGGAGGAGGAAGGGCAGAAAGGCTCCAAGAGGAGTCAGGATGGGCAGAGTGATGGTAGGAGACAGAGAGGTTTCACACTCCTCAGCAGTCTCAGGGTAGCTTTTCTAGATCGACCTTTCCAGTACCGAGTGCTAGTTCTGGGAAGGGCAGTCAGGGAGACATCACCTGTTTCAAGTGTGGCCAGCTGGGCCACAAGTCTCCAGTTTGTCCTCAGAGGGGAGGAGTACAGAGAGCAGCATCTTCTTCGGCTCGATCTCAGAGCCAGAGTCAGGGTAGAGGCCAGCCACTCTCGTGCTATCAGTGTGGTCAGCCAGGGCACATGAAGAGGTATTGCCCGCAGTTGAGTGGCACACCTGGTGCATCTGGTTTGAGGCAGACTCAGGGTCAGCAGCCAGCTCAGTCGGGTCAGGCCTCGAGGGCCAATCAGGGGGCTTCTTCGTCCCAGTCTGTGCAGCAGTCTAGGGGTGAGCAGGTTGATCAGAGGTCATCTGGGCGCGTGTATGCTGTTACGCGCAGGATCTTGTACCGGCTCCATCTGTCGTGAGAGGTACCTTCTTGTTTTGCAATTCAGTTGCTAGTGTTTTGATCGATACGGGTGCATCTCATTCCTTTGTGTCTGCTGCATTTGCATCTGTTTTGGAGTTGGAGTTAGCTCAGTTAGCGTCTCCTATTTGTGTAGTGTCACCTCTTGGGGGTGAATTGATCTTGAAACAAGGTGTTAGGGGTTGTGATATAGAGGTCGATGATCATAGAATCCCATTTTCCTTTGTAGTTATGCCTATGAAAGGCTTCGATGTTATTTTGGGTATGGACTGGTTATCGTCATACCGGGCAGTTATTGATTGCTATCGCCAGAGGGTCACTTGTTGTACCGTGGCCGAGAGTGTTTTCATTTTCTGGGGGACCGGTTGGTAGTGTTTTGCCACCGGGGTATGGTTCGCGAGGGCGGAGTGAGCTTAGTGGTCTACTTGCTAATCTGTCGATTAGTGAGGTGGATGAGACCCAGATTGTGTTGCCAAGGGTGGTTTGTGAGTACTCGGACGTCTTTCCCGAGGATCTTGTTGGTTGCCACCGCATCGAGAGATTGAGTTCTCTATTGACCTAGTGCCCGGCACGGCGCCATTTCTATGGCACCTTATCGTTTTGCCCCAGCCGAGTTAGTTGAGTTGAAGATTCAGCTCCAGGAGTTGCTAGATAAGGGCTATATCCGTCCTAGTGTTTCACCGTGGGGAGCACCGGCCCTCTTTGTTAAAAAGAAAGGTGGTGCTTTGAGACTATGTATAGATTACCGGAAATTGAATCGGGCTACGGTTAAGAATAAGTACCCTATGCCTCGTATAGATGATCTGTTCGACCAGTTGAAGGGTTCCCGTTGTTTCTCTAAGATAGATTTGAGATCGGGTTACCACCAGTTGAGGGTCAGGGAGGAGGATATTCCGAAGACGGCATTCCGTACGCGGTATGGCCATTATGAGTTTCTGGTGATGCCATTCGGGCTCACCAATGCACCGGCAGTGTTTATGGATTTGATGAACCGGATCTTCCGGGAATTCTTGGATCGTTTTGTGGTCGTCTTCGTGGACGACATTTTGATTTATTCACCTTCAGAGGAGGAGCACGAGGCACACTTGAGAGTGGTGCTAGAGTTACTTAGAGCCCATAAGCTTTATGCTAAGTTCGGGAAGTGTGAGTTTTGGCTAGAAGAGGTGAAGTTCTTAGGCCATGTAGTTTCTGGGGAGGGGTGTCTGTTGATACATCCAAGACTGAGGCAGTGCAAGATTGGGCACAGCCTAAGAGTGTGTTTGAGATCCGCAGTTTTCTGGGATTAGCTGGGTATTACCGTCGGTTTGTGAAAGATTTCTCCAGGTTAGCTTCACCGTTGACTAGATTGACTCGGAAGGGAGTCAAATTTGTATGGAGTGAGACTTGTGAAAAGTCGTTTCAGGAGTTGAAAGTTAGACTGACCACCGCTCCAGTCTTGATTATTCCGGAGAGAGGGTTGGGTTATGCAGTCTATTGTGACGCCTCACGAGAGGGTCTGGGTTGTGTGTTAATGCAAGAGGGGAAAGTGGTTGCCTATGGTTCACGTCAGTTGAAAATTCATGAGAAGAATTACCCTACGCATGATTTAGAGTTAGCAGCTGTGATATTTGCCTTGAAGATTTGGAGGCATTATCTTTATGGTGAGAGGTTCGAGGTATTCTCGGATCATAAGAGTCTGAAATATCTGTTTACACAGAAAGACTTGAATTTGAGGCAGAGGAGGTGGATGGAGTTCATTGAGGATTATGACTTCGAGTTGCACTATCATCCGGGGAAGGCCAATGTTGTGGCCGATGCCCTTAGTAGGAAATCTGTTGGTGACTTAGCTAGTATAGCCATCCGGGAGTGGGAGATGTTGGGTGCAGTTGGGGATTTGATTTGCATCTGGGCGAATCCGTAGAGGCTGCGGCCTTGTTTTCTGTGGTTGCACAGCCTACACTTGTGACTCGAGTGTTAGAGGCTCAGAGGGGTGATCTTGAGGTAGAATCTCTCCGAGAGAAGATTTCCAATGGGAAGGTTGAGAAGGTTTGACGGTGTATCCCGACTTGAGTGTGAGATACCGAGACCGTCTGTTTGTGCCGGAGTCTTGCCGAGAGGAGGTACTCCGAGAGTTTCATCATTCACGCCTTGCGGTGCATCCGGGAGGTACTAAGATGTATCGGGATTTGGGTCGCCAGTTTTGGTGGCGGGGTATGAAGAGAGATGTGGCAGCATTCGTGTCTAAGTGCCTTACTTGTCAGCAAGTGAAGGCCGAACATCAGAGGCCAGCGGGTTTGTTGCAACCCTTGCCTATTGCCGAGTGGAAGTGGGAGCATGTCACTATGGACTTCGTTGTGGGTCTTCCGAGGACTCAGCGGGGTAGTGACGCTATTTGGGTGGTTGTAGACCGGTTGACTAAGACGGCGCACTTCATTCCTATGCGCGTGAGAGATTCGGTAGATCACCTTGCCGACTTGTACATTCGGGACATAGTGAGGTTGCACGGGGTCCCAGTGACGATCGTCTCAGATAGAGATCCTCGTTTTACTGCCAGGTTGTGGCAGAGTTTGCAGAGTGCCTTAGGCACTAAGTTGACCTTTAGCACGGCTTATCATCCTCAGACTGACGGGCAGTCCGAGCGTACTATTCAGATCCTTGAGGATATGCTTCGGGGTTGTGTTCTCGACTTTAGTGGGTCGTGGGAGAGGCACTTGCCATTAGTGGAGTTTGCCTACAACAACAGTTTTCAGTCTAGTATCGGTATGGCACCGTTTGAGGCCTTGTATGGCCGACCGTGTAGATCTCCAGTTTGTTGGGCTGAGGTGGGTGATGCACCTCTATTGGGTCCGGAGTTGGTGAGGGAAACGACGGAGAAAGTTGAGCTTATCCGTAAGAGACTAGTTACAGCCCAGAGTCGTCAGAAATCTTATGCCGACCGTAGGAGGAGACCTTTAGAGTTTGAGGTGGGTGATCATGTCTTTCTGAAGATATCACCTAGACGGGGATTGATGAGGTTTGGGAAGAGCGGGAAGTTGTCCCCTCGGTTCATAGGTCCTTTTGAGATCCTTGAGAGGATTGGCGAGGCTGCTTACCGTTTAGCTTTGCCACCGCAGTTGTCCGGAGTACATGACGTGTTTCATGTGAGTATGCTTCGGAAGTATGAGCCGGATCCATCGCATGTGTTGGATTGGACTGATTTAGTGGTTGATGAGGATGTCTCATATGAGGAGAGACCGTTCGGGTCTTGGATAGGCGGGATCAAGTTTTGCGAGGCAAAACCATCCCTTTGGTAAAGGTTTTGTGGAAACATCACGGAGTGGAGGAAGCCACTTGGGAACGTGAGTTGGAAGTCCGCGAGAAATATCCGGACATGTTTTTGATTTGTAATCTTGTATTTAGATTTTTGTAATATTGTTGAACTTGAAGAGCTTTATATATGTCTTAAGTTGGAAAACATTGAGAATGTTTTGGTTTAATGTTAGTATTTGAACTTGCTTTTTATGGAAGTGGAATGTCACATTTATAGATTGAATGTGTTACATTATATCATGGAATTTATATGATATGGAAATGGAATCACGTATATTGAATTGTTACATTGAAAGGAAAAATGCATAATATTGATGCAGTTTGTAATATATGTTATTTATATGCATATTGTGAGATGCCTCTTGATAAGAGATGAGATGACCAGTATTGGGTCAAGTTGTTCATTATTATAATGTCATATTGATAGAAGAATTTGAGAAAAACTTGTTTTCAAAAACTTATGCTTAATTTCGGGGACGAAATTCTTTTAAGGGGGGGAGGTTATAGCGACCCCGGTCTTTTTCCTTTAGATTGTTGTATCCGGACTTAAGTTCCGTGGATCCGGGCATTGTGTTTTGTTTTTGTTGTTGTCCTTTAATTCTTTATTTTTGAGTTATGGGTTGAGTTGGCAGGTTGTTACAGGTTGGTTGTGTTGGAAACCAAGTGTTGGTCCAGATTTTTGACCTTCGCTCGAGCGAGGAGTTGTCGCTCGAGCGAGCTATTGTTTTTGTTCTTCGCTCGAGCCAGGGTTTGGTCGCTCGAGCGAGAGTCTGCGTCTAGTACTTAGACCTGAGAGATGTGTTTCTTGGCTCGAGCGAGCATTTCTTCGCTCGAGCGAGCGAGGTGTATGTTTTCGAGTTCTTCGCTCGAGCGAGCATTTCGTCGCTCGAGCGAGCTTCTGGGTTGCAGACCTGAAGCATCGAGTTTTTGGCTCGAGCGAGCTTTTCTTCGCTCGAGCGTGGATTTTTGTGTCTGGTCGCTCGAGCGACCATGTCTTCGCTCGAGCGAGCCTGTTTAGTTTATATAGGCAGCAGCGGGTTTTAAACAGTTTTTCTTGATCTTTTTAGATTCCAAACCCTAAGGTCCGACTTCTCTCTCTCCCTACTCACCTTCTCCTAGGTTTGATCTATTTAGAGTGCGTTCCTACCCTACTTCCTTCATTAAAAAGGTAGAGTGAGGCGAGGGCTTTCATTTAATCTGAAAAGTTGTTAGTTCGGAGCACTTTGGTTTTTGGGCATCATCATCATCTTCTTCTTTTTGAGTTATCTTTTCGAGGTAGGGATTTCCTACTCCAATGTATATGTTTTGTTCTAAGTTTTGGTAATTTAATATGTTGGGGGTATTTTGGTAATTTTGGGAAAAACCCTAGTTGTTGTGTTAAATTGAATTGTAAGTTTAATTTAAGGAAACTTGGGAATAATGGTTAATTCACGAAATATGAGGAATTATTGATTAAATGGGGTAGTTGGTTGATTTAAATCATATGCCTATTAAATTGTTGATTTAGTTATTTTCTGTTTAGAGATAACTGTTTTGGGCTATCGGTGGAGGATAGTCATGATTGTTGTAGACATTGCATGTGGATTAGGGATAACTGAAACTAATCAATTGGCCATGTCGTTGTGTATAAAGATTGGAATAATACATTAAATTTATGTATTGATTGTTTGTGTATATGACTTTGTGTTTATATGCATTACTTGTGTATGGGAGGAGATAGGGGATGTACTCCACGGTTTAGGGGAAGATAGGGGATGTACCTCTAAACCGGTTAATGATTATGGGAAGATAGGGGATGAACCCAGGGTTGCAGCTCATATGCGCGCCTATTGCAGAGATATAGCTCATATGCTTATCTATTGAAGTGTGATACAGCTCATATGCTTGTCCACTGAAGTGTTTGATTATTTGATTTGATATAGCACTAATATGTATATCATTATTTTTGTGAAGTACGGAAGTGGTTTATGAGATATTGATACAACACCAACATGTGTATCCATTATGATATAAGAAAGTTTAACTTGAATTGTTATCCCCGTTGAGTTATTTGGCCAGGCTCTGAGCCATATTTGTATAAATGAAATTGATAAGTGTCATAGACATTGGTGTCTTAAGATTGTATGTTGATATAACTGGTTATCATGGTTAACCATCTATTGAATGCTAGGACTTTATTCAAAGCGTATATTTGGTTTAGTATTTCTCTACTGGGCTGTGGCTCACCCTATATGGGAACTTCATTTTCAGGTTCAGGTGGTTCACTACCTCCAAAGACTTAGCTTGTGAGGATTTGGACTTGAAGATCTGTTTTATTTATTCTAGTTGTTTTTATTTGAATTATGTAAACATTCAAGCCCAGGGCTTTATTTGTTTTGAGTTAGAACTCATGAAATTGTACCCAAGTGTTAGCTTGGCAAGATGTAAGCCCGTAGGGCATTTATTTTGATGTTTTATTTCGTAGTACTCTGATGATTTAAATAATGTAATGTTTTTCTTTTAGTAATGCATGCCTTGTTTTATATTTAATAATGGGTTTAATTTTGAGGGCGTGACACAGACCTTTTGTTTTTTTTTCCTTTTGAACCTTTCTCGATTGAGGATCCAGTCACAATTAGTGGCATCTGAGTGAAACACTGTGGGCTAATCACATTCCGTATTTGTTGCTATGTGAGTCAGCCGTGCCAAAATGTGAATGAACGACAGTGCGTACCGCCTGCTCTCTTGTGCCTTGAACGTCGTTGGATAACTAGTTTGTCATACAATAAAAACCCTTTTCATCAAACAACGCTGTGGTGATTGAAAACGAAGGGGAAGGAATTCCTCGGTTTTGTAAAAATTTTTTGATCATTTTGAGAAAAAGGAACCATGCTAACTTTTAATGAATGATCATGCCTGTCAGCGTGAAACTGAGAAGGATCCTGGCTTGGTCCAGATTGGTTCCACACTTTCTCAGCGCGAGCGATTTGTCGCTTTCTTAAAAACTTTCAAAAACGAAATGTTTTGCGCAGCCTTGCAAAGACCGGTGTGGAATCGCTCTTGAGATTGTGCAGCCCAGGATCGCTCTCGGTCTCAGGATTCAATTTATCTTTTCAAACCTCGAATTCTTTTCAAAACATTCAATAGTGCCATGAAACGCCTGTGTGGCCCATTTTGAAGCAGCCCTCGAGCAAGAGCATCAAAGCCAGATCGAGGAGATCAGATCCCACCAGGCAAGGCTCATGAAGCAACCGTGATGGATTCTTCTGCAAATCAACACCACAGTCACCCTCTTGGATACAGAGAAGCTTCAATCTCAAAACCATTTGGCATGGGCTTGCTACACTTTTTACCCTTTGAGAGGCTCGCTGGGCCGAAAAACCCGGAAGGGCGGTCCAGGCAAAAGTTAGAGCAAAGAAAAGAAAAGACAAAAAAGAAAAAAATACAAAAAGAAGCAAAAAGAAGAAAAGAACAAACAATAAACAAAAAAAAAAATGAAAATACGAAAAAGAAAAGAAGAAAAGAAAAAGAAAAAGAAAAACATAGCTCGCAAGGTCGAAAACCCGCATTGGGCGCCTTGGCAAAAGTTAGAGCCTAAACAGTGAAGGTTAAAATACCGAGTGTACCTTAACCGGAACTACATAAGGCTTGATTCCCATGTTTGGGATACGTAGGCAACTTCATCTTGAAGTCCAGCCCCCAACGCTTCCATAGCGTCTCAGTCTATGTCATGGTTTTGATCACTTTTGCCTCCTCTGAATCCAACGTCTCGATTGCAGCGACCTGGAACTACGTGATCAACTCCTCTTGACGTCCCACCACCACACCTCCAGGTGACTACGTCATATATTGATTCAAACCGTCTTTGTCTCCTCCGCGTCCGAGGGTCTGATCGTCGTCAACAAGGACTGGCTTACAATGTGCCGCGGCATCATCCAAACAAGGGGCAACTTTCTGTTGCCATGCATTGCCATAAGTTGCCCTGAGTTACCATCCAAACCAGGGGCAACTTTCCGTTGCCTTATCCCCCTTTAAGCCAGGGGCAATTTTCCATTGCCTGCGATTCGAGGTTGCATATCTTGAGGGTAAGTTCCGCGCTCGTTGAGCGTTGACTGTTTGTAAAAATAGTTTTTGAAATTTTTCACTAAGGTTGACTTATTTTCTCGAAAACTATTTCGTTTTTCAAAATTGGACCATGTTTGGACCCAAAAGGAGAATTTTCAGTACTCACTGCCTGATTCGCATGATTTTCAAATCAAAAATCGAATAAGTGTGTTAATCCAACTCTCATTTTGGTCAGAACTTGTTTTAGGAAGAAAACAAAAAATGGTCAAAGTTACGAACTAGGGGCACAGTTGAGTCAGGTCTCCTGCCTTTCCCCCGTCAACATACTCGCCGGAAAGGCGCTCCATTCGTCAGAAGAAATAGCCGTGAGCCAACAGTGCTGGATGTGAACCTGCAACTTCCTATTCATCCATCAATCACTCTGGGGAGGGATGAAAAATGAGAGAATAAAGAATAGAGAGGTGTAAGCGGAGAGAAAAGTAAGAAAAGGGTTTTGAGAGAAAAACCAAGCCTGAGGGCCGAGTGATGTGAGTATCACAAATCAGAAAGGGTGGGATTAATACCCGGAGGAACTGGCTCCCGAGATTCGAGGTCTCTCCTTTTGTAAACATGTCCGTGTGTCGTGTCTTTTGATTTGTCGGTTTCGGCTTTGGCTTTGAGTCTTTTCCGAGTGTGTCTCGTTGTTTTAGGTCGTGTGCCTTTTGTTTCTCTGTTTGAGTCTGTCTCGTTGTGTTCTGTGGTAGGCTCGATACCCTGGTTTGAAAACGCTTCTTTATTTCAAAAAATCGTTTGTGCTCAGGATGCTGTGCCATTCTCTACATTCGTGCGAAGCAAGAGAAGAAAAGGAAATTTGGGACACCCGGTGTGTTTCAACTTCAACCGTTTCAGTTTTCTGATCCGTCTTGTCAGATTGGGTTATTTGTTCAGGGTTTGCTGTGTGCAGAATGAGCCGAGAGCTGTGTTATGAGCTGTATGCAGATCAATCCCCAGTAGAGTATGGGCTGTATTTAGTTCAAGCAGTGGTTTGTATGGGTGTTTTTTGCTGTTAGTTGGTTGGTTATCCGATTATCATAGTGCAAATGCTCAATTTTCAGACAACAGATCAATATCATTTACATTTGAGGTGTAATATAATGCAATACAGTACAGGGTATGAAATATACACAAATGTGAACACTTTTTCAGACAAAAAGTTTGTTTCATTTCATATCATCTGTTCAAGTACATAAGTTTTGGAAACAAAATCTGCCTGCGGCAGTACAAAGTACCTTAACTACTGACAAAAGGGGAAAATGAAAAGAAGCAAAAAAACAGCAAAAATCTGTATCCAATGTCAAAATGGCTCTGGGGCCGTCAATCTGTCCTAATCCTCTTCCTGGACGAGGGTCCAGGAGCGTCATCAACAGGGGCACCACTAGGGGCATCACCATCTGAGCTCGAGTCCGAGCCATCATCAGTCTCCTCCGCCTCTGTCTCTGCCTCAGACTCATCGTCCGGAACCGGAGCCCGCGAGCTGCTCCCGACATGAGTGCGCCCCCCTCTGGTGCGGGGATATGCTCTGCCATCCCGAGTAGAAATGGGAGGTCCAGCTGGAGCGCCGCCCACCGGAGGAATCTGGAAGGGAGGCTGAAAAAGCATGAAAGGCAAATGCATCAGAATACTGAGAGCAGTTTATCAGTGCAGAAAACTGTGAGCAGTGAATCAGTGCAGAATGCAGTGTATGAGTACAGTGTGTGAATACTGGGAGCAGTTTATCAGTGCAGAAAACTGTGAGCAGTAAATCAGTGCAGAATGCAGTGTATGAGTACAGTGTGTGAATACTGAGAGTATCAGCGCAGAATGCCGTGAACAGTAAATCAGTGCAGAATGCAGTATATAAATATCGTGTATCAGATGCTGTGAGCAGTTTATCAGATGTTGTGTTATGCATCAGAATATGTAAAGCAGTTTGTGTATGGTTTGAGGCCGTGGTCAGGAACAACATACCAGAATGCTGTAGAGGGCTAAGAGGTCGAATGTCCACTGGAGCATTCCCATCATGGAGGCATTCATCTCCAATGACTGCCAGGTGTACTTAGAAGACGCCTGAAAAAGTATCAGAAGCATCAATATTCTGCGGAATATCAAACAAATTGAAATGAAATAACAGTGCAAGATGAAGAATGCAGTAATACATACCGGAGGCAAGTCGGGGACACCGACAAACTCGTGATCAGCCGGCGAAGGGGCGAAGGGGATCTGATAGGTCGCCCCACCCTGCCCTCTGAAAGTCAAAGCAGCGGGCAGAGCAGGCCAACCGGTCCCTCGCCCTCGCTGAACTCCACCCCTGCCACGGACTCGAGCCCTCCTCGGCGCTCCCCCTCCAGCTCCTGCTCCAGCCGCTGGCGCCGCTGGTCCCTCTCTCTCTACTCGGCGGCCGCCGCTCAGAGGTCGCATGATGAAGGTCCGGACGTACTCGAGTAATCGCCCTCGCCTCGGAAGTCGTCCGCCTCCCAGCCGATAGTATAGTCTGCCATCTGCTCGGCAGTGAACCTCTCAGTACCCCGCATGTGCTCAGGAGGGTACACCGGGACTATCTGCTCAGGTAGGCCTAGGGTCTGACGCAAGAAACGCTCACCCAGGTACCAAGCTCGACAGACCGGGCCCTCGAGCAGAATCCGGAAACGTGAGGTATCAATGGCGCCGGCAAACGATCCCGCGCCACGGCTGGCAGAGGAGCCCACGGCTGCCAGGTGATCTGAAATTGAAATACAGTTTGTTATTTGCTGTTATTGAAATATACAGTGGAAAGCGAAGCTTAAATGAACTGCAAGTAAAGCATACCTCGGCAGGGGTGATGGTGTCAAAGTAGCGGCGGAAGAAGCTGAAGGTCTCCTGGGGCCTCCGCACGCATCTCCCGTCAAAACGGCGTGAAAAAGGGACGACCAGAGGGGTCTCCGCATCAGGTACAGGAGCGAGCCTAGGAAAGTAAGCGTAAACCCACAACTGCAAGATAAATACCAGTGCATTTATCAGATAAAGCAGAATACAGAATAGAAAGCAGAAATAGCAGAGCCGTGTGTTGTGCAGTGTATTGTGCAGAGTGTACAGTGTGAGTAGTGTACAGTCAGTGTAAGGCAGAGTATGTGGGTGCCGTGTGTACAGTATACAGTCCGTGTGAAACAGACTACAGTGTGTGCAGTGTGCAGAGTATAGAAAATGTAAGGCAGAAATGTAAAGCGGAAAAGGAAATGTACCTCCCAAGCACGCCAATAGCCCCCGAGCAACTGTCCGCTGCCGCGGGAGACTAAGCTCATATAGCCGTAGAGGGTGGCCAAAGCCGCACCACCCCAATCGAAACGCAAGATGTCCCGGACATCCACCAGTGCGCTGAGAAGGCAGAGGGGCACTGTGTTCGCCCGGTCGGCGAAGAGAGTCGTCCCGAACAAAAACATCAGAAAGCCACGTGCATATCTCTCAGCGACCTCCTGAGTCATCGGAGTTGCGTCAACAAGAAGAGGCTGCACCCGGAACTGCACCTCGAACCAGGAATACCGGACGAAGCCAGGACGGGCGAGAGGTGGAGCCGCGCCAAGTAAGTAGACCTGAGCTGCGGTCCACTCATCCATAGCAATATCAAAGGATCGATCATCACCCCCTACCCCGCCATGTGAGCACCGAGAAATCGTAAGGGGTCATCGTCATGTCCTCGGTCGCAGATAAGTGGAATGAATCGGTGGTGTCCCACCACCTCTCTGCCAGCGCAGCTAGAAGAGCCTGCAAGCAGTAAGCCTGGAGAGTCCCCTGCAAAAGGAACCAAAGCCCGCCTCGTCTACAATGTGGCGAAACCGCCTCGGGAAGCTCCGCGTACCAATCTCGAGCCGCGACGTTCCCATACCCGCGGATGGTATGGGAATCTCCCTGTTTTCAAAACAAGTAATTGCGAAGCAATATAAAATGTACAGTTTTGAGGAAACAGTAGATCAGTGCAAATATTGGCATGCGTGCAAGTTTGTCAGATTCAAACAGATACCAAGTGCTGGTGTGCTTTTGGTAAACTACAAAGTGTGATGCGTCAGCGTTTTTTGTGTGGTTCAGTGCAAGTTTGGCATGCGTACAAGTTTGTCAGATTCAAACAGATACCGGGTGCCGGTGTGCTTTTGGTAAACTACAAAGTGTGATGCGTCAGCGTGTTTTGTGTGGTTCAGTGCAAGTTTGGCATGCGTGCAAGTTTGTCAGATTCAAACAGATACCGGGTGCCGGTGTGTTTACAGTGAACTATAACATATGATGCGTTAGTGTGTTTGAGTGGCTCGGTGTAAATATGGCATGCGTGCAATATTTTCAGATTCAAACAGTTGTCGGGTATCGGTGTTTGCAGTGAAATGCGGTGTGTGCCGTGGTTTGAGTGGTTCAAGGCTAGTGCAATGCGTGCGCGTGTTGTTCTTAAACAGATATCAGTTGCAAGTTTGTTTGTGATCAACTACAATACACAATGCATCAGAATATCAGCGCTGAAGCAATTAAAGAATTTAATCGGCTGTGGCAGTTGATAGTTAAAAGGTTCTACAGTGCAGAAAATTAAAGCAGAGAAAAGATGTTACCACCTCGGAAGCGCCGAAGGAAAGGTGAGAGGTAGGCTCGCGCAGCAGAAGCTCCGGGTCCAGGCTGGTCAAAGCTACGAAACTACGCAGGTGGTAAACTGCGCCGTAGTCGTTCAGGTGGTAGAACATGGATCGTCGTCCGCGCGGAGGTCGCGCGCGCTCGCGTCTCTCTGGAGGAGCTCAACCCCGTTATCCATCTCGTGATCCGAGGGAGTCCCGCCGCGTGGAACGTCGTTGCCATGTCGGGAATGATGGGAAAATGGTCGAGGAATGAAAATAGGCTCTGAATACGAAGAGTCAACTCGAAAGTCACCCCGGGAGGGTGGAAAATGGCCGGAAAGGGTCGGGACGGAAAAGGTATGGAAAGGAAGAGGAAATCGAGGGGAACAAGTCCCAAAAAGATGAAAATGGCAAAGGATGTGCCGAAATGAAATTTTGATCGGTCGAAAATGTGCGAAACGCGAAGGTATTCGCGAATCGAACGACGAAATCGAGCCTAAAACGCGAGAAAATGCGAGGATCGAAGGCCGAAAATATTCTAGAGAGAAGGGAGAGGAATTTCGCCGGTGGAAGAAGTGAAAAGAATAGGGTTGGAGGCCCTATTTTAAAACACCCGTAACGAAATACCAAAACTGTCCCCGATCAGCAACTTTTGGCCGGTCGGCACTATTTTGTGCCGGTCGGCACAATATTGTGCCGGTGGAGTAATTCTGCAGCCGGTGGCCAGCCGGTGGCCACCTAGTCCAGCCGGTGATGTTCCCACAGCCTTGTTTAGGACATGTGGGCAGTTTCTGGTCTTCATAGCTCAAGAAAGTGCAATAAAGTGAATCCCCGATGCTCAACCGGTCTCCGTTTTGACCTCGGACCGTGTCTTCTGTGCGTGGCACTCAGATTCAAGCAAAGATTGTATCCTTTTGTATCCTTTTGTTCTTTTACAAGATTCAAAAGTTGCCCCGTGTGCGTTGCACGCATCCATCACATTGTCTGGTGCATCGCATCGCGCCGTCCTGCACGTCCCTTGCGACTCGCACCGTTTTGCATTTTCGTGTGGCATGCATGTCATACTTGCATTTCATTTTCCATTCAATGAGGTATGCGTGCCTCATTTTGCATTTCATTGCATCTCGAGGTACGCGTGCCTCGTTTTGCATTTCATTTTCCATTAAATGAGGTATGCGTGCCTCATTTTGCATTTCATTGCATCTCGAGGTACGCGTGCCTCGTTTTGCATTTCATTTTCCATTCAATGAGGTATGCGTGCCTCATTTTGCATTTCATTGCATCTCGAGGTACGCGTGCCTCGTTTTGCATTTCGTTTTGCATTTCAATGAGGTATGCGTGCCTCATTTTGCATTTCATTGCATCTCGAGGTACGCGTGCCTCGTTTTGCATTTCGTTTTGCATTTCAATGAGGTATGCGTGCCTCATTTTGCATTTCATTGCATCTCGAGGTACGCGTGCCTCGTTTTGCATTTCATTTTCCATTCAATGAGGTATGCGTGCCTCATTTTGCATTCCATTGCATCTCGAGGTACGCGTGCCTCGTTTTGCATTTCATTTTCCATTCAATGAGGTATGCGTGCCTCATTTTGCATTCCATTGCATCTCGTGGTACGCGTGCCTCGTTTTGCATTTCATTTTCCATTCATGAGGTATGCGTGCCTCATTTTGCATTTCATTGCATCTCGAGGTACGCGTGCCTCGTTTTGCATTTCATTTTCCATTCAATGAGGTATGCGTGCCTCATTTTGCATTCCATTGCATCTCGAGGTACGCGTGCCTCGTTTTGCATTTCATTTTCCATTCAATGAGGTATGCGTGCCTCATTTTGCATTTCATTGCATCTCGAGGTAAGCGTGCCTCGTTTTGCATTTCATTTTCCATTCAATGAGGTATGCGTGCCTCATTTTGCATTTCATTGCATCTCGACGTACGCGTGCCTCGTTTTGCATTTCATTTTCCATTCAATGAGGTATGCGTGCCTCATCTTGCATCTCATTTTGCATTTCATTGCATCTTGAGGTATGCGTGCCTCATGTCCATTTGCATTTTACATCTTGAGGTATGCGTGCCTCACTTTGCATTTCGTTTGCATTTCGTTTTGCATTTTGCATCCTGAGGTATGCGTGCCTCACTTTGCATTTCATTTGCATTTCGTTTTTTCATTTCCATTCAATGAGGTATGCGTGCCTCATCTCGCATTTCATTTGCATTTCATCGCGATATTTTTGCGCACCTCATTGTTTTTCGCCCCGGTCTGGCAAGACCTTAAACACGCACGGTCTAGGAGACCTTAAATCCTCGGAAGGTGCAAGACCTTCGGTGCATTTCAAAAGATGTGCGTTGTTACGCACTTTAGTTCATTCGCATTGTCATGCATCTTTTGATCTACATTTCAGTTCAAATCTTGGGGCACGCGTGCCTCAATTCCTTGAGGCATGCGTGTCTCATTTACATGTCATTTTCCATCCCTTCATGGCATGCGTGTCTCACTTGCATCATACGTCGCATTGTTTTGTTCGCTCCCCGGTCTGGCGAGACCTTAAACATGCACGGTCCAGGAGACCTTAAATCCTTGGGAGGTGCAAGACCTTCGGTGCATTAAGGTGCACACCTCATTGCATTTGGCATGCATCTCAAAAGCCGCGCGTTGGCGCGCATTTCAAAAACATCATGCATCATCAGCATAAAACAAGAAAACATGCATTGTCATGCATTGCATCCCGGTCTAGGAGACCTTAAATCCTCTGAAGGTGCAATTCCTTTGGTGTTTGTCGTGCCCGAACGACTTCTGGTGGTCTGGTGAAGCCACCAGCCTGTGTTTGTGGTGAGTTCCTAGAAGACCAACTGGGACGGTGAAAACTAGAGTTTGAACGGCTCATGCCTAGAACGCAAAGGTTCGGGATCTCCGAGACTAAAGTCTGGTTTAAATACCCAGAGGGTGTACCCTCGGCTTGAAATCTGTATGGAAGCCCCATAGGTTGAGGCGGCATGTTTACGCCTCGATTCTGGATACTGAACCAACCTAGTATATCGCCCTGTTGTTAAGATAGGGAAAGCTGCAATCATAGTCATTGCATCATAGTGCATTGTCATGCATCATTTGTAAATACTACATATGTCATGCATTTCAAAAAAATCCAAAAACAAAAACACATGCATATGTCATGCATCATTGTAAATACTGCATATGTCATGCATCATTCTAAATATTGCATATGTCATGCATTTCAAAATAAAAAAAAAATGCATATGTCATGCATCATCGTATATAGTGCATATGTCATGCATTTCAAAAAAAAAAACCTGCATATGTCATGCATCATCATTGTAGTATAGTGCATATGTCATGCATTTTCTGTAAATATCCATTTCCATTGCATTATAGTTGCATGCATCCACTGCATCATCCCATTTATGGCTTGCACCTTTCCTGTTGAGCTTGGTCTGGTATGTGTCCATACTTTTCACGTCAAAGCACAGTTCTGCATGTGCATCGCGCCTACTCCACGCTGGTATGTTGGTTTGAGGTTGCGGCACCTTTCTGTGTTAGACATGGTTTGTATGTGTGCATGCCTTTCCTAAGCGAGATACGGTTTGGCGCGCGCCATAATCGCATATTACATTGTAGTGTAATTGTTGCATCCGGCATTAGGATCATTGTTCTTTCCTCAGCGGGTCGTCACCCCACTTATGTCAATCCACCCAATACTTGTCCTTATGTCCGTCTACATTACTCATAGTTCTGCATGTGTATCGCGCCTACTCCACGCTGGTATGTTGGTTTGAGGTTGCGGCACCTTTTCTATGGTAGACGGACTTGTTACTTCCATCAACCTATTTGACATTGTGTGGTTTCGAATCGCTCACGATTGAATCATGATTCAATTGCTTTGCATGTAGTTCGCATAGTTTCAATTGCATTGCATTATCATTGGCATTGTTCATACATCATTTTGTATATATTGCATATCATCTTGCATTCATCAGTGCATTGTCATGCATATTGCTAACAATATTGTACCTGTTAAGTTTGCTTTCTTTGCAAGCACGATATTGTATGTACGGCTCATTTGAGGCCGGTGCAACCGGACGAGCCGCACAGGTATTATATCCTCCGAGTGAGACGTATTGAGAATTGCATAATTCTCTTACATCCTTTCTGCATTGTAGTGTAGTTTGGCGTATGCTAGCTTATAACTGTCGCATGTGTGCTTCATTACAGCTTTCTTGCATGATCATAAGTTATGCTCGGCCTTTTGCATCGTTAGTTGCATCTTTGCCCCCGCCTACGGGCGCATACCTTATCTGCGGCTTGTAT
This sequence comes from Camellia japonica, assembly GCA_030407325.1. Classification (NCBI taxonomy): domain Eukaryota; kingdom Viridiplantae; phylum Streptophyta; class Magnoliopsida; order Ericales; family Theaceae; genus Camellia; species Camellia japonica. The sequence continues at coordinate 43,038 of JAPPVO010006994.1, forward strand.
GCCTATGCCTGAACTACGCTGGTTTGATTCCTAAAGGGATACGTAGGCAGCTTGCGAGTTCAACCATTTGCATTTTGTATGTTTGTCCAAGTCTTCGGCCTTGTCAAAAATAGGTCGTCTCTGGGCTTTGACATTCATTCACTTCTTTCATTGATGACTTCCGAGTTCTGTCAAAGAAGGGCAACTGTAGACACCCCATTTTTGACCGTCCTCAAGACTTGGACGTCACCGTTTGAACACTCGTTGATTATCCATGTTCGTGTTCGTTTGGAGTTCCCGGAGTTCTCGGCTACGCGCCTTGCCTCAGGACCTCCGAACTTTGACCGTTTTGTGTCTGGTTTTGCACCAAACACTTGTGCTTTGCCTTGGAGGGCAGGGAATGCCTTGTGAGGCATCCCCACACACCACCGGCAGTGGCTAGAGGCCACCGCTGGTTTGGTGTTGCCATCGGCACTATATTGTGCCGGTCGGCACTCTTTTGTGCCGGTCGGCAGTCAATTTTGTCAAAATGACAATTTTGCCCTACCGACTAGTGGCAGTTGCTTTTTGAGATATTTTGAAGCAGCTGTATAGCATTTGTTTCCCCTCCATACACGTGTATGGAGGGATGAGCCTTTGGTTTGCTTAGCTTGTAAGCTTTGTTGCCTATAAGAGAACCCCTTCTCCTCTTGGCTCAAGGGTTGGAGAGTTAGACATTTTAGAGAGAAAAGACCTCAGAGAAGCTCTGGTTTAGGGTTTTTGAATTCTATATCTATCCTATCTCTCTTTTGCTCTCTTGTTTGTACACTAGGTGTTTGTGTCTCACTATTGCACATCAAACACTAGTGTTTTCGCCTTCCCTTGGCTACTGTGGTTCCAAGAGGTAGTTCTTAGATTTTTTTGGCTGGATTAGAGCTTAAGGAAGCAACAACATCATCTTTGGTGAAGAAGGTCAACAAGGGTGAGAAACTTTGCTTTAGTTATCCCATCCATTCTTGCACTCCTTTTTTACTATCTTTGAACTGTTTTTGTGCTTGGTGTTTAATACAAAAAAGTTCTGTTTTTTAGTCCTCTTGATGAGTTTATTAAGGGTGCTTTGTGCTTTGGGGAGGTTTGACCACCCTTAGGCTGCCTTGAAAAGGCCTCATTTTGTGCTATTTTGTGAGAGCTCCGGGATTTTGGTGTTGGGGTCCTCTCACCACTGAAATCTTGAGGGATTTCAGTGGTGAAGATGATGCCTTGAAGTCCAAGAAGGAGAAGGGTCACCCCCCTCTCCTTGTTGTCCTTGAAAAGGAAAGTTTTGGCCTCTTAAGGGAGCCTATGTTTCAAGTGTGTGTGTTGAGCATGCCATGGCTGTATTTTATACTTATATTGCCATGTTTCAACTTTGTGTTAAGTTGGTCTTGGTCCCTTATGCATGCTTAGCATAGTTGCCATGTATTATGCCTTGTATTGCCTTAACATGCCTTAGGTTGTTAGCCCTAATTTGAGCATGCTTTAGGCTTAGATTCATGAAGATTTTGTGCTTATCTTGACATGTTTTAGGTCTGTCCATAAGTGTTTGGGTTGGTCTTGCATGCTTAGTATAGCCTCTTTGCATTTTAGGCTTGCTAGCCTTGAGCATGAATGTGTAGCATACCTTGTTTGCATCATTTCAATGGTTTGAGACATTTTTTCCATGCTATTTCAGTCCATTTAACATGCTCATATTTTACATTGCATGCCTCTTTGATGTTTCAAGAGCTCATGTTGTATGCTCTTGAAAGTGCATGTGTGCATGCCTTTTAATTTAAACCATATAG
>JAPPVO010006995.1:0-28776 GCA_030407325.1 Camellia japonica
TTAGATCCAAGAGGTTTAGAACCTGGTGGAAGATCCACCAATTCCCAAGTATGATTTTGCATAATGGATTCAATTTCATTATTAACAGCCTCTTTCCACAAAGGTGTTTCGGGACCTGTCATTGCTGCCTTAAAGCTTTGAGGTTCATTTTCTAACAAGTATGTCAGAAAATCTGGACCAAAGGATTTTGATGTTCTCGCTCTCTTACTTCTTCTTGGTTCATCATCAGTTAAATCCTGTTGGTTGAGACCATTACTAGTCTCTTGTGTTTGATTGTCAGTAGTCTCTTGACTTTGTGTACAATCATAAGTTCTTTTCTGTGAACTTAATTCCTGTCCTTTCTTGTGAGGAAAGACATGCTCAAAAAACACAGCATTCCTTGACTCTATAATAGTGTTCACATTTATATCAGGTATTTCTGATTTATAAGTCAGAAACCGATATGCACTACTATTCTGAGCATAACCAATAAACACACAATCTACTGTTTTTGGTCCAATCTTAGTCTTTTTAGGAACAGGAACTTCCACTTTTGCCAAACACCCCTCACACTTTTAAGTATTTGTAGGAAGGTGGTCGACCTTTCCATAATTCATAAGGAATGCTTTTGGTTTTCTTGTGGGGTATTCTATTAAGAACATAATTTGCAGACAATATTGCTTCCCCCCACAAGTTCTGTGGTAAGCCTGAACTTAGTAACATGGCATTCATCATTTCTTTTAAGTTCTATTCTTCCTTTCAGCAATTCCATTTTGCTGTGGAGAATAAGGGGCTGTAGTTTGGTGAATAATGCATGTTGTGCACAAAATTCATTTAATGGTGCATCATATTCACCACCCCTATCACTTCTAACCATTTTGATGGTTTTACCAAGTTGATTTTCAACTTCTGTTTTGTAGAGTTTAAACATTTCTAAGGCTTCATCTTTACTTCTAAGTAAATAAACATAACAATATCTAGTGCAATCATCGATAAATGTTATGAAATACTTTTTGCCTCCTCTAGTTTGAATAAATTTTAGATCACATACATCAGTATGAATTAATTCTAGAGGTTCGGTTTTTCTTTCAACCGATTTAAATGGAGCCTTAGTTAGTTTTGCTTCTACACAAATTTCACATTTATGATTAGGATTAATTTCAAACTTTGGTATATAATCTAAACCAATTAATCTACGCAAAGCATCAAAATTCACATGACCTAATCTACCATGCCATAAATTCGACTCAAGAATATAAGCAAAAGATGTATTATTCTCATTCATAGCAACTTTTGGTACAATGTCATTACATTTAGCTTAAAGAGACTATCACTCATGTATCCCTTACCAACATACATACCACTCTTTGTTAATACAAATTTATCAGACTCAAAGACAAGCCTAAAACCATTTTTACTTAACAAAGAACCAGAAACTAAATTCTTTCGGATGTCAGGTACATGCAGTACGTTGTTGAGGGTCAGTTCTTTTCCTGATGTCATCTTCAAGATTACTTTCCCTTGTCCAGCCACAGTAGAAGTAGAAGAATTTCCCATAAAAAGTTGCTCACCATTTGCAGCCTCTTTGTAGGTAGTGAACATCTTCTTGTCCGCACATATGTGACGAGTTGCTCCAGTGTCAACCCACCACTCTTTGGGATTTCCAACCAAGTTAGCCTCAGACACCACAGCAGAAAGGTTGATGTCATTCACCCCGTCAGAGATGTAATCTAATTCTGTCACATTGGCTTGATTGGTGGTCTTCTTACTTGTACTTCCATGATCCTTCTTAGGGCGGCGGCAGTCAGAAGCTCGATGTCCAGTCTTGCCACAGTTATAGCATTTTCCTTTGAACTTCTTGTTGCCATTGTTGTTGCCTTGTTTAGGACCATCTCCAGTAAACTTCCTCTTTTTGTTATGTGGTTTTTGAACTTGTTCAACCACATTAGCCTTGGACTCAATGGGATTTTTCCCATTTCTCTTTTCAGCCTTTCGGTTATCTTCCTCAATTCTTAATCTTACAATTAACTCATCCATGGTCATCTCTTTGCGTTTATGTTTTAAATAATTTTTGAAATCTTTCCAGGCCGGTGGTAACTTTTCCACCAAAGCAGCGACTTGGAAAGATTCGCTAAGAGTCATACCTTCTGAATGAATATCATGCAAAATTATCTGAAAACTTTGAACTTGAGATATTACCGTTTGGGAGTCGACCATTACAAAATCCAGAAATTTACCGACAACAAATTTCTTTGTGCCGGCATCCTCTGTCTTGTATTTCTTCTCCAAAGAATCCCACAATTCTTTTGCTGACTTCAGAGGACTGTATACATTATACAGCATGTTGTCAAGGCCATTGAGGATGTAGTTTCTGCACAGGAAATCTGAATGTTTCCAAGCATCTACAGCGGCAACAACTTGCCGATCACTTTCACCCTCTTTAAGTGCTGGAGCCTCTTCATGGAGAAACCGGGCCAAATTAAGAGTTGTAAGATAGAACAGCATCTTTTGCTGCCATCTCTTAAACTCGGTACCATTAAATTTTCGGTTTTTTCTCATGATTGATTGGTAATGAACATGGTTCTGAATAGGGACTGATGTTGGTGTAACAACAGGAGTACCACTGCCAGATGCAGTTTCAGTTGTAGTAGCCATAATCTCTGATTACAAAAATCAGAAAAAATTAAAACACAAATTAATTTTCTAGTTACTAAAACCAGAAAATAAATTATATTACAAATATTTATTTTCCTTGTTACTAAAACAGGAAAAATAAAATACCAAAATAATTTTCTGTAATACCAAATAATATTCTGAAATTGTTAATGACACCAGTATCGTACTACTAGTTGTCAAAGAAAAGAGACAGTATATTACTACTATCTGTCAAATAGCATAAATCACTATTTGTTTTTCCAACCAGAATATTATTTTGAAAAACAGAAAATTAAATACAATAAGATACCAAAAAAAGGGTCTGTTTTAAGATTGTTAGGCAATCTTCACTGTATTTAAAAGATTTTAATTCTATTGTGTACAAAACAACAATTAGAATTAAAGAAATAAAGAAAAGGAGAGAATATGTTTGATTACAAAAATCAAACTCGAAATAAAAATAAATAAATAAATAACAGATTTTATTTTGTTACAAAAACAAAATTAAAATCTGATTAAATAAACAATTTAAAAACAGAATAAAATTAAACAACTTACTTGGTTAATTTCTTTGAATTACTTTTCTGATCAAGTCCAGTGTTTAACACTGTGTCCTTAAGACAGATTCGTCCTCTCCACGGTGCTTTCAGAATCTGGACGTCTATCTCCCAGGATGAAATGATCTTACCACAAACAATAGCAGCACTACAAATTGTTTGCCTTACGAACACACTAAGTGTTTACACTCTTTCTTTCAGAATAAAAATGCAGCAAAATGCAGAGAGAATTATAGAGAGGATGGAGTACGAAAATTGGAGTGAAAATCCAAATGGGAGGCTAGTCTATTTATAGATGTAAAGGTGGCTCTTGGTTTTGAATTGAACAGGTATGAAACCTGTTGGGTTTAAATTCAAACAGATTTGAATCTGTTGGGTTAACCATTCAAACAGATAAAAAACGGGAAGGGCTCTGTTTGGATGAACATTAAATCCAAACCAATTTAATTCTGGGAAGGGCCCTGTTTGGATGAACAGGAAAAACCGGACCAGTTTAATTCTGTTTGAAAACGGAAAGGCCCTGTTTGGATGAACAAAAAATCCAAGCCAGTTTATTTGAATTAAATTCAAATGTTTTTGGCCCAAAAAGATTAGTATTGGGCCGAACAAGCCCAACCCAACCTCACACCACGCACCCGCGCGTGTGTGGTGGTTTTTGAGTCCAATGGGTCTAGCCCATTTTGCCCATAACCTCTCCCTCTAAAACACTTGGGTACCCCTTGGGGCACACCCCAAGTACCAAACCCATGCCTTATAAACCCTTTCAAAACCTCCTACCAAATCAATGTGGGACAAGCTTTATTTAACCTTTAAGGAATTTCCACCAAAACTCCATTTCCATGGAGCTTACTTTGGCTTCAATTTCCCATTCACTCGGTAATGGTTTTAAGCAACCAAATATACCACGTGAATCACAACGCGGCATAGAACGCGTTACCACTTTGACCCGTGTAAATGGATGCACGAGGCCCACCTAAAAAATTAGACCAAACTTAGGAAAAAATTCTGGTTTTACCCAGAATTTTATAACCATTTCCAACAACACTTGCACGTGTCTGCCTTCAAGGGACGTGTATTGTTCATGTACGTGGTCACAACAAACAAGCTTAAAGGACCAACAGCACTTCTTGTAGTTAAAAATAAGCATTAAAAAGTGAAAAATAATAAGAGAGAGAGAGAGAGAAAAGAGGCACAACGTTATGCTGACATCTGCGTAATTCAGCATTTGTATGAACGCCGTGATTGGGCAAACACACAATCTAATTTTTCTTGCCCTCCTGGTAATTATGGTGATTTTTGTAGATTTTTTTTTGAAGTTGTTTGATTTAAGTTTTCGTTTTTTGTATTATTTTTGGAATATAAGGGGTCATTTTTTAAATATGTGATTTGTAGCATTGCCCAGCGAAATATTTGTTGGAATCAAGTCTATGGGTACCACCCAGGCTAGAGGACATCTTTGAGGTTCATTTTTATTTGTCGCATTTGCAATGACTATTGGGCCTAAAGATAGTTCGGCTGAACTGTAGCAGTCCACTTCTGGTTTGAACAATCAGCTTTTTGGTGTCACAGACTTGAGTTTGTTCTGTTTCTGTGGTTTGCATCCTTATTGGTTTCTCATGGTTGAGGCAAAACCTCCATTACTTAAGGATGATGATTTGCCCAAATTGATTACTACGAAGAAACTGAATGGTGATGATTCTGAGAATAATTTATAATTACTTCTTGTGTGCATGTTAGAGAACGTGACACTCATCCTTGCCCGCATATTTTGCATATTTATTATGTGGCAAGATTTAGAAGTGCTTCAGTTTCAGTTACCAAAGTAAATGGATGCACTTGGACTATTTATCCCAAAAAAACAAAAAAAGGATGCACTTGGACTAAATACAAGTCCTACCTCACAGATGTCAAACTGGAATTATTTTCATGATTGGCTAGGAGGTTTAACTTGCAAGTAGGCATGCAACCTCCCTGCAGGATCCAGTGAATCTGTTCGTACCATTTTGTGAACTGGAACTTTTTGCCCAAACTTGTAATTAAATCATAAATACAAATGGCATGACCACTAATAATATTTGTTTACCATCAGTAAACTATAAGCTACCAAGTTTGCAGAAAAATATACCTGTTCTTGAAATGTCCTTGCCTCATTGGAGTTTCTCAATTTTGACTCCACTGCAGATTGTATCTTCTCAATAATAACTTGCTGATTCAAAAGTCTTACCTGCATTTATATAATGCCCTAATGAGGTTGAAAAGTTTAAACCAACATTTTAGTACAGATAAAACTGAACAAGAAAAAAGAGCAGCTCAGATCAGAGTGTGTGTTGTAAGTGTGAAAAATAGTCATCTTAGCTGCAGGAAAAAAATCTCCTCATATAGTTAATCCCGTACTCCTGAGAAAACCACATTGGATTGCATGCACTTTATAACACTCCAGATAACCATGAGTGGATTTGAATTTCGTATACCCACTTACCAGCAAGGGAATTTTTATTGGCAGACAAGACAAGGAAACCAACTCCCATGTTCTTTCTAGTCTTCTCAATAGAAGCTAACTCATTTACAAAGCTTACTTCCCCAGAAACAGGAATCCATTATACTTTTTATTTTGCCTCTTCTTGGTATTGTTGAGCTTTGTTCTACAGAGACTCGTATTCCTTATCTTGTGAGCCATGGCGATGGTGAACAATGACGACAGTGAGTAGAGGAGACGATCCGCAAAGGAAATGTCAAAGAAGAGATTAGTTCAGTTCGATAGGGATGGTCTGTTATTTTGGTGGGTTGATATCAGGTCAGATCATTTGGTGGGTTGGGCATTGGGGGGCTGGTTCAACAGATGCAGAGGGCCCAATTCACCAAAAGAGTGGAGGGAACTATATTTCAAGCTCACAACAAGAAATTTATGGGTTGATTAGTATGGTCTAAATAAGTGTGTTTTTTGAATTTTTATAAAATATAGATTGGATATGGATTGGGTTTGAAGTGATGTGGTAGAGAAGTGATGTGATTTAAATAAGATACTGTGACTTAAATAGAATAATGACTTTTTGACTTTTTAACTTTTTAAGGAATGACAAATAAGGCCTTAGTATGTGGGTTGGGAAATAAATATAAATATAAATATAAATATAAATAATTTTGATTTTTTTTAAATGTAATTTTGAAAATTTGCTATATTGAATTTTGAAAGAAGCATTATTATATATTTTGAAAAAAATTTCTATATTAGTTGTAGCATAAATAACGTGACCATTTGAAAGGTTTTTTTTTTATTTTATTTTAAAATTTTTAGATTCTATTGAATTGTATATCATATTTAATGACACATAATTTTAAATTTTGAAATAGAAAAATATATATATTTTTAAAAATCATAAATTATGAAATAATTAGAATTTTTTATGATTATAATTAGATTTTAGTGAATTGCTTCCATATTAATAATTGAGCATACTTTCCTTTTAGAAGTCGTAATTTATGAAATAATTAGAGTTTAATTGTTATGGTTAAATTAGAGTTAACCAATAGACTTTTTAAAAAATAAAAAATAATTAGATTTTAGTGAATTGCTTTCATATATAGTGGCACTCAAATTTAAATTTTAAAATAGTTGAGCATATTTTTCTTTTAAAAATCGTAATTTATGGAATAATTAGATTTTTATTGTTATAATTAAATAAGAGTTTAACCAATAGAAATTTTTTTTATTATTTTAAAAAAAATCATAAAATTTAGTTTGAGGGTTTAGAGCTTCCACAAGCTTTCTCATTAGAAACACCTTTTTTCTTATATAATATACTAACATGCGACCCGTGCTATACACGGGATAAAATAGTATTTAAAAAATGATAACTTTTATCATTTTGTCCCCATAAATTAAAATTATGAAAAAGTAAGAGTTTAACAAAAAAAATAATTTAATAACTTTCCTGATTTTACAAAGTTCATAAAATTCATTACTTTTTCTGGATCCAACTAACAAATTTTGTTCCCTAATAGGAATTTTGAATTTTTTAAAATTAAAAATTCAAAATCAATATATAGATGCTTTAATTATTATTTTTTAAGATTTTAATAGGCAATAGATTTGATATGATTGTGATTATGTAATGGTTTACAAATGACTATCTATCTAAATATGTAATTTTACATTTAGAGAAATCCACTTTTATCCTTAAAAAATTAAACTCATACATGTAAGTGACTACTCTTTTATGTAATTTTCACTTTAATGAGATATATGGGTTCATAAGAAAAAATAAAAGATTAAACAATTTATAAGATCACATTTTAAGATTTATTGATATTTCATCTTATTAAAATCTACACTGAAAATCTTCAAGTTATCCAAGGTAAAATTACTTTGGTAATTGGCTTCCTCGATTAATGATTCTTTGTACTTAAATTTTTCTATTTAATATCTCAATGCACACTTACTATTAAATTAAATAAAACTTTTAAAATATATTTGAACAATAATGCTATAGGCCCCGGATAAACTACCAAGGAGATGACCGAATGCCTATTTGGCATGTCCACGTAAATTACGTGGGACCTACCACTCATAAACGTCAAGATCCTCACGTGATGTAAATTGATGCTGATGCTGCTCGTATTCCTTAGTGAAAGTCCAAGTTAAAATAAAAACAAACAATTCATAGTATCAAAAAATAATATTAATGCTATAATTATTATATATAGAGAAATTTATTAGAAAAAAAAATTAAAGCACTTTTTTCAAGTGCTTATATTTTAATTAGTTTATAACATATATTTATTTTTCAATAGGTCATATTATTTGGATATTTTAGTTGTCATTTCGCATGTGGGTTAGTTTTTTTTTGACTTTTTGACATTTTTGCTATTTTAGCTATAGTTAGGAAATTCGTCTGGGTTGATTTTTTAACTTTTGTGAGAGAAAAAATGAAATGATTATGATTTGGATATGATATTTTGTCGTTAACTTTTTTGTAACGATCAGAATTTTTCCCTCCGCTCGAGCGGGGGAGTTGACACTCGAGCGGACTTGTGAGGCTTCCAGTACTTTTGCAGTCTATTCAAAATTTTAAGAGTTGTGAATTCCAGCTCGAGCGTAGGAGTGGTCGCTCGAGCGGCCGACTTTGTTGGTCGGCACACTCAAGCGCAAGATTGGGCGCTCGAGCGGTCTGCCTGGTTGGGTTTGAATTTCTGGGACTAGTGGGATAACTCTTGACATTTTTATTGTTGTGTTTGGAGCCTCCTTATTTTATTTTGAGACATTGATCGAAGTGGTAACATAATGGTAAAGTAAGATTGGATCAAAAACTTTAATTCAGATAATTTTCCTACGAATAGTCGTCACTCTTTTGTTCTTTTCTTTTTCCACACTTTGAATTTTGGTGTGAGGCTAGAACCATTAGAAAGCTTGTTTCCGGGGCTTCGATTTGAATATAAGAACGACACAAAACAGAGTTCGGATGAGAGAGTTATACTCATTTGAAGTTTCAGTATCTGTGTTGGAAGCAGGTACGCTCGAGCAACAAAAGCGACGCTCGAGCGGACTGCGTGAGTTTAGCAACTTAAAAAGTGAATTTCTAGATCATTCTTTGCACTTTCCTTTTCCTTCTTCCTTCCTCTCACCCTAGGTCCGAAAACCCTTAATCTCTTGACCCAAATACCTTCTATTTGTCAAAGATTTGGCCAAGATCTCTTACCAAAAAGTGAAAAAGGCTTGAAGATCTCTGTCACGCACCACTTTTATTTACTCGAAGTATTACCAAGTTCATTAACTTAATTTAATTTCAGAGATAACATGCGGAAACAAACTCATATATTCAACTCGTAGAAGTGAATAGCAATTCTCTTATTCGTATGCAAAGTAAATACAGCATGAGCATATTTAAATAAATTGCCCTTGGGCTTACATCATTTAAGATTCAAGAAGAAGGGTGTAACCCTTTTACATATATGGCATTCTGCCAACACAAATAGGCCCCGTGGCCAACACATAAGAAGATCCAAATCTTGTAGCACATCCTGCTAAACACCTGAAAAAGATTCAACAACGTGGGATGAACATAAAGTCCAGCAGGGATCTCATCATGATCCTTAACAATAACAACTTTACAGATAGCTATGATCATGAACACTCATTCTCGTACTAGAATAATAATGTGATAGTTTATACAATATATATATATATATATGAACTTTTCTCGAAAACAATCATTTCATTAAACGCTATAAGCGATTCATCTTTCCTTTTTCCTCTCATTAACCCCCGTTCCCAATCTTTTATAACATTATCAATTACTTAGGAAAATAGATTCACTAAGCCCACTACTCTTTTCCATTTTCCACACATACAATAGATGTGCCTTTTTAAAACATATTTCTAAAATGTTTGATTTTCTTTACAATTCCAAAAGTCAAAAGGTCATTTCGGTTTAATCCCAATTCTATCATAACTATACATGCATACCTTTATAAAAGGGAGATAACAACTCAACTACATGCATAAGATAAACCAATGAGGCAACTCGGCCCTCCAAAACTGTAACCAACACAATCCACAATGTTTCCAGATACACTGAAACAATAATATAAAACTTTGCTCTACTAGCTGTGTGCGTAGTAAGCCAAAGATACACTTCTCACAACAAACTACCAGTTTACCAGGCGCTAGCTGGAAGGGTATGGTGCCTTCGATTATCAGCGCAGTCAGTTCTCCAGGCGCTAGCTGGAAGGTAACGGTACCTCTGATTCTCAGCGCAGGGTATAACACCAACAGCCACAATACAACAAGACATAATCAACATGTGTACTATATACACATAAACTAACAAGATACCAACAATGTATTAAAGTAGATGAACACATAGGTATAATGCATACACGATAATTCAACACAACCACGTCATCCTCCACCGATGACCAAGGACAAAATCTCTAGATGCAGGTATTTAGTACATCTATTAAAAGACTCAATTATCATGAGATTACAAACCCAACAACAACATTAACATGGTAGTTAAAGATACAACCTCTACATATGTGTGTTCAACACTCAAATTACAACAATCCAATTCTCATACTTCATTCAAAAGTATCTTTTACATTTCACAAAACAAAATCCATTTTCTCTTATTTTTCACAAAACCAACTCCATACCTTTTGTTTTCACAAAATCAATTCCATGGACAATAAAACCATAACCCATCTTAATCCACTACATTCTTTTCAAAGCCATTCCAAATTAATTATGCAAATTAAGTCATAATCATTAAATTAGGGTTTTCCTCCCTCTTTCTCAATATTGATCAAAGAGAATCAATCATCTATAACGAACAACAATGACCTCATTTAAGACCCAAAATACATAAGTATTTGCCCAAAGATCAAAACCCCTCTATTAATTTATTAAATCAAATAAAAAATTAGGGTTTCCTTTCCATTCAACAACAACATGCTAATTAACACTCCAATTAGCCTAAACCACAACTAATGATAATAAACCCAAATTCAACAACCAACCCAAGGTTCAACCTCATGATTTTCAACAAATCCAACATGATATAATTTTCATGCAATACAAAAACTACCACATGTCTATCTATAGATGGAGTATTGAAAAGAAACAAGGAGAATCCCTACCTCTTGAAGCTATGAGATGACGACCCAAAAGTCAAAGGCGATGAAACCACGAACCAATCAGACCAAGAGGAAGCCCTCGTCGAGATCTACACTTTTTCTCAAAGGACCATGGTGAAACAATCACTCTAGGTGAGTAGATCTAGAGATCTTAGTGCCAAAACTTGATTTTAGAGAGAGAGAGGTGAGCTCACGGTTAGAGAGAGAGAGAAGAGGAGAAAAGTGAAATGAAATTATGTTTGGGACCTATTTATAGTTGTAGAGAAGTAGCCCCAAGGTCAATAAAATAATATGCCCAAAACCCCCCAAAGGTAAGGCCCAAACTAGCCCAAAAATCTGGAAAAAAAACACGCAGGTGTCGACACCACCAAGGCTGGTGTCGACCCTATTTTCCAGCCACCAACATACACAGATTCTGCAACACAAGAGGGTCGACCCTTTCCCAGACTAGTGTCTACCCTTGTGGACAGCAACAAGAGGCAGGTGTCGACACCACAAAGGCTGGTGTCGACCCTATATTCCAGCGACACATCTAGAAACATCACAACATGCAAGGGTCGACCCTTAGAAGGCTAGTGTCGACCCCAAGGCAAAATTTCTAAGTTTCCAAGGAACTTTAGACCATAACAAACACGAACAACCAAACCCAACAAGATTAAATTGGATTATACTCCTCCAAAACCAACCCATAACAACACCAAAGGTTCCCAAAACAAAATAAAGGATTCAAATACACTTCTCAAAAGTTTTAAAGGACACAAATGCTACAATCTCACTTTTCAACCAATTGAAGTTTGAATTTGTGAAGGAATCTCATCAAAGCTTTGCTCTTTTGCTTGATTCTTGAGGTAGGAGTCCTAGTTCTTCTTCAATACTTGCATTAATAGATAGATTTGTGGTATTTTGATTATATAAATACAAAATCTACATTTTTGAGCATATAGTGTTACATTATGAGATTTGGGGGTTTAGAGTTTGAAGTGTTGGGGTTCAATTGTTGGGTTAAGATTGTGGATTATGAACCTTAAGTGTATAATCAATGGGAAAATTTGAATAAAAAATAGTGGTGGGAGAAGTTTTAATTTTTCTTGAAAGTCTTGGATAGCGTTTGGTAGAGTTTTGTAAATGTGATTTGAGAGTATGAGTTGTATTTTGAGTTTGTGTGTTGTGGAATTATGATTTGAGTGTAGAAAATTTGTTTGGTAAAGAGTTTTGAAAATAGTTTTGAAAAGAGTTTTGATTTGAGTGGGGAATTATTTATGTGACATTTGAAATTTGATACAAAAATTTACAACTCAAAATTATTTTAAAGCACATAAAAAATTTTAAAAATTTCAGAAAATATTTTTTTCGATTATATATCAATTGCAAAAAAAAAAAAAAAAATTGTAAAAAAAATTTAAAAAAATTCACTATTCCGATTAACCGGTCGGACGTCCTGTTTTGAAAAAAAAAAAATGAAACACGCGCTCGGTTTTGATAGAACAGACAGAGCGTTCTGCAGAGCTGTGGAAAATTAATTCCACAGCTCCATCCAAACACCATACTCAAACTACCACGTTGAATCACATTTTGAAATCACAACCAAACACAGCCTTGATTTTTCTTGAAAACCCTAAGTTGACTCATGATGATAATTAATGATTTTGCCTACATTGAAAGTAAAATCATGAAATTGAGAGGTTGAATTATATATATATAAGTTTAATTGAACTTTGGAAGTGTTTGAAAATTATGTTAAAAATTAGCGAATGAACCTTTATTATAGATATTGTAAATCATGCTATAATATGAAATGAAATTTGGGGAAAAAGATTTGTTAATGATATGGATGACATGAGCCTTGGGATGAAATGATGAAATGGAGATTTAAGAGTTCACCTTGAATTTTGTTGAATTACATTTAGTGGTGTTGAATTGAATCATGTTGAATTGTGTTGATTATGTTGAATTGTGTTGACTATGTTGAATTGTGTTGAATCATGTTGAGTTGTGTTGGGTTTTGATGAGTCGTGTTGAGTTGAGTTGAGTTGTCTTGGGTTGTGTTGAGTTGAGTTTAGTTATGTTGGGTTGTGTCGAGTTGTGTTGGGTGGTGTTGTGTTGGTACCCGCGCGGGGAGTTGAAAAAGGTTTTTGGGAGCCCACATCCCGCCTAGCTTGCAAATGTGGGAGTGGTTTTGAATTAAATGTGCCAAATTACCCTGTTTAGGCTTATTGCTGGACGAATGTGGGAAAAATAATTTTTGGGCGTCCACACAGTCTCGCCGTATAGTAGCCGACAAAAGTGGAAAAATGATTTTTGGGTGTCCACACAGTCCTGTCGTATAATAGTTGGCAAAAGTGGAAAAACAAATAGTTTTCGAAAATGTTTTGGGTGCCTACATCCCGTTGTATAGTAGCCAGCAAATGTAGGGGAATGATTTTAAAAAGTTGAAATATGGTTTTTTGAAGAAAATGACTTTTGAGAAAATAGTTTTTTTTGGAGTTCATTTCCCGCCGTATAATAGCCGGCGAAAGGTGGAAAGTGTTATGGATTTGGTGCCCGCTATCCCGCCGTAGTAAGTCGGCAAAAGGTGGAGTGTGTTGAGTTGATGATGTTATTTGTGACTTGTGATGAATCTGTAAAATTGCAAATTGATGTGTAATTTGGTATAAAGAAGAAATGCACATAGACATTATTTGTAAATAATGGACCCTAAAAATAGGTAAGGGGATTATGGATTGGTGATAGTGAACTTAATGAATTAGTTGTGACAATAAAGGTAACCTATGAGTGTTGTTCTGTAAATAAATGAAGAATTGAATTGAAAGGGGGTTTATTAATCTTGTATTATCTTGAATTGAAATTTGAGAGTGTAAATAACGGTGTAAATTGAGTATAGGAAAATTGTTCGTAAACCAAAGAGGGAACTTGAACTTGAAGTTATACAGTTCTAAATAAATATAATGAGTAGAAGGGAAGAATGAAAGAAAAGAGGAAAAATTAAAAATGGAAATTAAATGAGAAATATTTGGGGAATTGGTTAATAATTTTTCAATGATGTTGTTTCTTAAATCTGTTTGTTTCACAAGGATCTATGGTTTTCTAAGGTTAAGGGATAATTTTTAATGGTTGAAAGTCTTTATTAAAAGTGTTTAAATGATTTTTGTCACGACCCAAACCAGCCCCTATAGGTTTAGCATCGTAACCGGCCAGTAATCCTGAGATTACCGAAGGCCTCTGAGACAGATTAACATAATATTAGGGGCTAGCGGAAACAAATAACAATATACAACGTCCATTGAACTGTGCAGACTTATATGAGACAGAAAAATTTTAAACTTTTCATGTACATATACACATCATCCTCACATCATAATATATATACAGATTAGGCAGAAAGGGACTTAGTCTCTTTTTCAAAATACACATGACTTGCTTAACCAGACAAGAGAATATAACTTAAACTTTAAATCACATAATAATAACACTTAACATATCCGGAACCTCCACGGGAGGCACATAGGTTGGCTGACAAAACAGATTCTAGACAGATGCCTCTAAGCCTGGTCACGCGCCTGATCACCTACATACATAAATAATACAGTGAGCTAAAGCCCAGTGAATAATAACAAAGTTAAAGATTTTAATGAATGATGTCCATCACAGAGTTAGAAATCAGAGTTTGTATCAGAAACACAATCTTATCAGAAACAAAGTCTTATGCATATTCAGATTTCAAATCAGAAATAGATTTAGATACATGCTCATATTCATATTCATATTCAGATTTTGCATAAGATCATATGTGGTACACCCATTAGCTAACAGATCAGATTGGTCTAGAGACCACAGATAAAGTTGGTACCAACGACCATTAAGGTCCATATCTTGCGCGCAAGTAGCCATGGTATTATTACTCCCAGGCAAGGGCTAGATACAGATAGACCACGGTATTGTTACCCCCGGGTGAGGGTCAGATACAGATAACCACGGTATTGTTACCCCCGGGCGAGGGCCAGATACAGATAACCACGGTATTGTTACCCCCGGGCGAGGGCCAAATACTAAGGGTGTCACAATACTTTTCAGAAAATTGGACTTTCATTCATAAAACATAAAGTAGCATTTCAGAAAACAGATCATATCATATCAGTCAGAAAAATACTTAAAGTTAAACATAACTTTACGGAGTTATTACTCACAGATGGCTGCAGAAGCAAATCAAACAGACTGGACATATCAGATAAATCAGGCAGACAATGGGGCGTGACCTACACAATCACATAACATATACACATTGAAATACAATATTACTTCCTTGATTAAACTTGTCCTTTCTAGTCTTTATAGTCCGAAGTTCTACCACGTTTATTCTTTCTCATTTAAATAAACCGGGTTCTTATTTCACATATTCTTTCATTATTAAGTCATTATTTTCCAAATAGGTTGATCCTTTACTTGGCTTCTTAAACAATTACCACAAGATCAATGATTCAATCTTTAACTAACTAATCTATGTTGATTAGTAGCTTATTAATCTTTATTGAGTCATAAATCATGTCTAGAATGCTTTGGAAAGAGATGAGGATAAAAATATGAACTAAATGCAACTTTCCAAACATGCTGAAAATGGGTCTCCGCTCGAGCGGACTGTAAAATTTGAAAACTACTGGGAGGTCAATTTTTACGCTCGAGCGGGACTTCCCCTGCTCGAGCGGACAATGAAAATTATGAAATTCCAAAATTGCAATCAAAGTTCAAATTTGGTATTTAAAGCTTCAAAACATGTAATTTAGTATACAAAATGGAGAACCATTTATTAAAGTCATAAATTGCTAAATCATTTATTCAAAATCATGCCCCAATTGTCAAATTTAGTTTTAATTCATTTTCTCCATATCAAGCCAAATCCCAAGCCCAAAGTGATTAATTTTTAAATTGAACTCCATAAATTTAACATGGCTCCAATTTCTCATTTTCTTTTTAGTTACATAAAATTGATTTCAAGTTCTTTCTATTTTCCTTCAAATCCTTAGAACATTATTCACATGTATGAAATTGACGTCAAAATACTAGTTTTATATTCTTATAAATTTTCCAACTAATTTCCATAATCTTAAACTTAACTTAATTTTTAATCTCAATTTAATTCATAACCATCGATGATCCAAAATATGTTTAATTTAAATAAAATCTCAAATTACAAGTATGGATTAAAGTCTAATTATAAAATCAACACTTTATCTAACATTAGGATTAATTATAAATTTCCATAAATTTGATTCTTCTAAAGCTTTTCCTTTCTCTTTTCAAAATATGAGATTGAATTCATCCAAATTCTTCAAAATTCATGATGCATGTAAATTTACTTCTCATAAAATATATTATATATATATAGCTTCCAAACCCAAACTCAATTGAAGAATTATAATTATTTCCATATTGATTAACCTTAACTATGTTCATGAATTAATTCTTCAATTGACCAAATTACATGCATATAAAATAAGACTCAAATTCATATAAAATATGCAAAATCAAGTCCAAAATAATTAATTTCTAAGTTGATTTCCATAAATTTGAACCTACTTCCATTGCATGGATCAAATCTTCAATACATCCTTGTTGCATGTAATTTTTATAACACAATTCAAGAATAATTCTCAAAATTAAACTCAAACTTAACAAATTTAAAGAATCATAACTCATAATCTTTAACCTAACTATTTTTACATGCAAAACCCAATTTCCATTAATTAGATAATTGATCCTCAAATTTTCATTTTTAATCCTCTCTAAATTCATCTTAAATCAATTTATGTCTAGATTATTAAACAATAT
This sequence comes from Camellia japonica, assembly GCA_030407325.1. Lineage (NCBI taxonomy): Eukaryota > Viridiplantae > Streptophyta > Magnoliopsida > Ericales > Theaceae > Camellia > Camellia japonica. The sequence continues at coordinate 16,647 of JAPPVO010006995.1, forward strand.
TAAGAAGGGGATGAAATTTCTTACTTGAAGATGAATTTTCCACGATTTTAGACTTGCATCTAGGTATCCCCCAAGGCTTCCCCCTTTTTTTTTCTCTCCTTCCTCCCGGTTCTCCCTCTCAGCCGAGCTCTCTCTTCATTCCTCTTTCCAACTCTGCTTCCAGCAGAGTGAAAGGCAACCTATTGATTTCAATTGACATCTTTTTTTTTTTTTAATTCATTAGTGGGCATTGTCAGACTATAGCGACCCCGGTCTTTTCCCTTTTGATTATTGTATCCGGACTTATGTTCCGTAGATTCTTGTTGTATTATGGTTGTTGTCGTCCTATATTTTCTTATTTGGAGTTATAGGATGTGTTGGGCGGGTTTGGAACAGGTTGGTTGAGCTTAGGAACCAAAACTAGTTGCCCAGATTTTGGCTTGTCCGCTCGAGCGGGGAGTTTGACGCTCGAGCGGGGACTTGTTGTTGCTTGTCCGCTCGAGCGGGGTTTTGGCGCTCGAGCGGGAAAAAACACCCATCCAGTATTTCTTGTGCAGGGTTGGACGCTCGAGCGGGAGTTGTCCGCTCGAGCGGAGTGTGTGAGTGCCGCTCGAGCGGGGATTTGGACGCTCGAGCGGGGACCTGGTTTGTCGAGATGCTGGGAGTGTGCATCCGCCGCTCGAGCGTGTGAGATTGTCCGCTCGAGCGGGAGTCTGTGAGTGTCCGCTCGAGCGGGAGTTTGTCCGCTCGAGCGGGGAGGCCGAGTATAAAATCGTGTTTTGCGTTTTGAAGCAGTTTTTCATCTCCTTTTCAGATTCTAACCCTAAGTTTCGAGTTTTCTCTCTTTCCAACTCATCTTCTCTCCTAGGTTTCATCTATTTAGAGTGAGTATCTAACCTAGTTCCTTCATAAAAAAGGTAGAGTGGGTCGAGGGCTTCCATTTAATCTGAACGGTTGTTGATTTGGAGCACTTTGGAGTTTGGGCTATCATCTCCGTCTTCTTCTTTTTGGGTTCTTGCTTCGAGGTAGGGATTTCCTACTCCATTTATACGCTTTAATCCTAAGTGTTGGTATTTTGGTATGTGGGGGTGGTTTGGTAATTTTTGGGAGAAACCTTAGGTTTTGGCTTAGATTAATTTGTATAATTAATTTAAGGGAAAAATGTGGATTGGGTTTAATTCATGAAGTTGGGGAAATTATGAGATTAATGATATAGTTGGGTAGTTTAAATACTTACCTATGAGAATGTTGATTTTACATTCATTGTTGTATTTATTTCTTGTTTAGAAATAACTGTTTTGGGCTATCGGTGGAGGATAGTCGTGATTGTTGTAGACCTTGCATGTGGCTTAGGTATAACTGGAATTAAGTCACTTATGTTGACTGTTGAATTAATACAGAACAGTACTTGTATTGATTATGTGTTGTATATGGCAATTGTGTGTTTCATTGCATATGCATGTTGTTTGGAGAAGATAGGGGATGAACTCCACGGTTAGGGGAAGATAGGGGATGTACCTCTAAACCGGGTTTTGTTTGGGAGGAGATAGGGGATGGACTCCATTAGCATCACTTTTATGTGTGCTTATTTATATTGAAGTGTTTTATTGTTTGAGGAGATAGGGGATGGACTCCATTAGCATCACTGTGTGCTTATATTGAAGTGTTTCATTGTTTGGGAGGAGATAGGGGATGGACTCCAGTAGCATCACTTATGTGTTGCTTAATATAATAGAATATTTCTATTTGTTGTTGATATGATACATCATTATAATGTGTATCAGTTGGAAGTATGGAAGTGTTGTGGTTTGAGCTTTAGTCTCATTTTTTTTGTGACATCTGGATCACTATTATAGTTGGCCAGGTTCTGAGCCATAATGATATAATTGGAAAGTTGAATAAATATTGGAAAGTGAAAGGTGTCATAGACAATATGTCATAGACAATGTAGACATTCGTGTCATGAAATTGGAAATTGATTATCTTGTGTTAACCATGTATCGAATGCTAATGCTTTAGTTAATTCTTATGCTTGGTTTAGTATTTTTCTACTGGGCTGTGGCTCACCCTATATGGGAACTTCATTTTCAGGTTCAGGTGGTTCACTACCTCCAAGGACTTAGCTTGTGAGGATTTGGACTCGAAGACTTGCTTTATTTTATTTGTTTTATTTGAACAACTTGTAAACTTTCAAGCCTAGGGCTTTATTTGTTTTGAGTTAGAACTCATGGAATTGTGTCCAAGTGTTGGCTTGGCAAGATGTAAGCCCATAGGGCATTTATGATGTTTTATTTCATGGTACTCTGATGAATGAATAAGATACTTATTTCCTTATAATTCCGCATGTTAATATTATGTATTATGGGTTATTTTTGAGGGCGTTACAACTTGGTATCAGAGCGTACCGGGTTTGAATACTTTGGGTACGTGGGAAGATTAGTATCACAATGGGTTCGTCTCGTTTGATAGAGACTTAGTGTGATTGATTACATGCTTATATGATAACATGTTTATGTGATTATGTGGGTATGGAATGTAGTTCCTAGGATGTTGATTGGATCCTTGAGTCTCTGAAAGTCTTGTTGGAAAGGCACTTGATCAATGTTGTTTCCAACCGGAACTTTAGTGGCGCCTCGGGACTATCATTATCCAGGAATGAAATTCGTAGGTGCTTATGTGATTATGTGCTTACGTGGTGTGATTTATTGTTGTCCAATGTATTAGGACGTGAGTGTTATAATTTGGCACATTATTTAGAGTGCTAACGTCTTTGTTTCCTTTATTAGGATGTCAGGACGAGGACGAGGTCGTGGTAGGCGTGGTAGGCAGGCCAGGCAGGAAGTGCCTATACCGGAGGAAATTCCGGCAGTTCAGGAGGGTGTTGGCCAGGCCAATGTGGCCGAGCCAGTAGGACAGCAGTTTATGGGTGCTTTGGCCCAAGGAATAGCAGGGGCATTTCAGGCGTCAGTTGATATTCTGAGGGCTGCGAATCCAGCCCAGGCTGTTGTTGCTGCAGATACAGGACCTTCTTTTCTGAAGAGGGAATTCTTCCGGTCTCACCCGGACGAATTTTTAGGTGATCCTAGCGAGCCGCTTAAGGCAGACGAATGGCTCGAACAGACAACGAAAACGTTTGAGATGCTGGCATCGAAGACGAGGGGTTGAAGGTGACCTTGGCATCGTTCCAGCTGAAGGGGGATGCGGGTCAGTGGTGGAAGTTCACCAAGGGTCGCATTGGAGGTACTTGGAAGGCTTTTGTTGATGCTTTTCAGGAGAAGTACCTGTCTCCAGCTGTTCAGGAGAAGTTGAGAGATCAGTTCCGCCATCTTGAGCAGAACAGTTTATCAGTGGCCGAGTTTGAGGCTGCATTCACTAGTTTGTCCAGGTTTGCACCTGAGTTGGTGGCGACTGAGGAGCGCCGTTGCATTGAGTTTGAGAAGAAGTTGAGGCGTGCCTCATGCTGAGAGTTGTCGGATCTATGATTAGGGATTTTGGGCGATTGGTTGATGCAGCAGCCCATACCGAGACTATGATGCAGGAAGAGGGGAAAGGCAGAAAGGCTCCAAGAGGAGTCAGGATGGCCAGAGTGATGGCAGGAGCAGAGAGGTTTCACTCCTCAGCAGCCTCAGAGTAGTTTTTCTAGATCCACTTTTCCAGTGCCGAGTGCTAGTTCTGGGAAAGGCAGTCAGGGAGACATTACCTGTTTCAAGTGTGGCCAGCTGGGCCACAAGTCTCCAGTTTGTCCTCAGAGGGAGGAGTTCAGAGAGCAGCATCTTCTTCGGCTCGATCTCAGAGCCAGAGTCAGGGTAGAGGCCAGCCACTCTCGTGTATCAGTGGTCAGCCAGGCACATGAAGAGGTATTGCCCACAGTTGAGTGGCACACCTGGTGCATCTGGTTTGAGGCAGACTCAGGGTCAGCAGGCAGCTCAGTCGGGTCAGGCCTCGAGGGCCAATCAGGGGGCTTCATCGTCCCAGTCTGTGCAGCAGTCTCATGCTCCGAGGGGTGAGCAGGTTGATCAGAGGTCGTCTGGGCGCTTGTATGCTGTTACCGCGCAGGACCTAGTACCGGCTCCATCGGTGGTGAGAGGTACCTTCTTGTTTTGCAACTCGGTTGCTAGTGTTTTGATCGATACGGGTGCATCCCATTCTTTTGTGTCTGCTGCATTTGCATCCATTTTGGGTTGGAGTTAGCTCAGTTAGCATCTCCTATTTGTGTAGTGTCACCTCTTGGGGGTGAATTGATTTTGAAACAAGGTGTTAGGGGTTGTGATATAGAGGTCGATGATCATAGAATCCCTTTCTCTTTTGTAGTTATGCCCATGAAGGGCTTTGATGTTATTTTGGGTATGGACTGGTTGTCGTCATACCGGGCAGTTATTGATTGCTACCGTCAGAGGGTCACTTGTTGTACCGTGAACGGTGAGTGTTTTCGTTTTCTGGGAGATCGGGTTGGTAGTGTTTTGCCATGGAGTATGATCCGCGGGGCGGAGTGAGCTTAGTGGTCTACTTGCTAGTCTTTCCGATTAGTGAGGGTGATGAGACCCAGATTGTGTTGCCGAGGGTGGTTTGTGAGTATTCGGACGTTTTTCCTGAGGATCTTGTTAGTTTGCCACCTCAGCGAGAGATTGAGTTCTCTATTGATTTAGTGCCCGGCACGGCGCCGATTTCTATGGCACCTTATCGTTTTGCCCCAGCCGAGTTAGTTGAGTTGAAGATTCAGCTCCAGGAGTTGCTAGATAAGGGCTATATCCGTCCTAGTGTTTCACCGTGGGGAGCACCGGCCCTCTTTGTTAAAAAGAAAGGTGGTGCTTTGAGACTATGTATAGATTACCGAAAATTGAATCGGGCTACGGTTAAGAATAAGTACCTATGCCTCGTATAGATGATCTGTTCGACCAGTTGAAGGGTTCCCGTTGTTTCTAAGATAGATTGAGATCGGGTTACCACCAGTTGAGGGTCAGGGAGGGGGATATTCCGAAGACGGCATTCCGTACGCGGTATGGCCACTTTGAGTTTCTGGTGATGCCATTCGGGCTCACCAATGCACCGGCAGTGTTTATGGATTTGATGAACCGGATCTTCCGGGAATTCTTAGATCGTTTTGTAGTTGTCTTCGTGGACGACATTTTGATTTATTCACCTTCGGAGGAGGAGCACAAGGAACACTTGAGAGTGGTGCTTGAGTTACTTAGAGCCCATAAGCTTTATGCTAAGTTTGGGAAGTGTGAGTTTTGGCTAAAAGAGGTGAAATTCTTAGGCCATGTGGTTTCTGGGGAAGGGGTGTCTGTTGATACATCCAAGACTGAGGCAGTGCAAGATTGGGCACAGCCTAAGAGTGTGTTTGAGATCCGCAGTTTTCTGGGATTAGCTGGATATTATCACCGTTTTGTGAAAGATTTCTCCAGGTTAGCTTCACCGTTGACTAGATTGACTCGGAAGGGAGTCAAATTTGTATGGAGTGAGACTTGTGAAAAGTCGTTTCAGGAGTTGAAGGTTAGACTGACCACCGCTCCGGTCTTGATTATTCCGGAGAGAGGGTTGGGTTATGCAGTCTATTGTGACGCCTCACGAGAGGGTCTGGGTTGTGTGTTGATGCAAGAGGGGAAAGTAGTTGCCTATGGTTCACGTCAGTTGAAAATTCATGAGAAGAATTACCCTACGCACGATTTAGAGTTAGCAGCTGTGATATTTGCCTTGAAGATTTGGAGGCATTATCTTTATGGTGAGAAGTTCGAGGTATTCTCGGATCATAAGAGTCTGAAATATCTGTTTACACAGAAAGACTTGAATTTGAGGCAGAGGAGGTGGATGGAGTTCATTGAGGATTATGACTTTGAGTTGCATTATCATCCGGGGAAGGCCAATGTGGTGGCCGACGCCCTTAGCAGGAAACCTGTTGGTGACATAGCTAGTATAGCCATTCGGAGTGGGAGATGTTGGGTGCACTTGGGAGTTTGATTTGCTTCTGGGCAAATCCGTTGAGACTGCAGCCTTGTTTTCTGTTTGCGCAGCCTACACTTGTGACTCGGGTGTTAGAGGCTCAGAGGGGTGACCTTGAGGTAGAATCCCTTCAAGAGAAGATCTCCAGTGGGAAGGTTGAGAAGGGTTTGATGGTGTATTCCGACCTGAGTGTGAGATACCAAGACCGTCTATTTGTGCCTGAGTCTTGCCGAGAGGAGGTACTCCGAGAGTTTCATCATTCACGCCTTGCGGTGCATCCGGGAGGCACTAAGATGTATCGGGATTTGGGTCGCCAGTTTTGGTGGCGGGGTATGAAGAGAGATGTGGCAGCATTCGTGTCTAAGTGCCTTACTTGTCAGCAAGTGAAGGCCGAACATCAGAGGCCAGCGGGTTTGTTACAACCCTTGCCTATTGCCGAGTGGAAGTGGGAGCATGTCACTATGGACTTCGTTGTGGGTCTTCCGAGGACTCAGCGGGGTAGTGACGCTATTTGGGTGGTTGTAGACCGGTTGACTAAGTCGGCGCACTTCATTCCTATGCGTGTGAGAGATTCGATAGATCACCTTGCCGACTTGTACATTCGGGACATAGTGAGGTTGCACGGGGTCCCAGTGACGATCGTCTCAGATAGAGATCCTCGTTTTACTGCTAGGTTGTGGCAGAGTTTGCAGAGTGCCTTAGGCACTAAGTTGACCTTTAGCACGGCTTATCACCCTCAGACTGACGGGCAGTCCGAGCGTACTATTCAGATCCTTGAGGATATGCTTCGGGGTTGTGTTCTCGACTTTAGTGGGTCGTGGGAGAGGCACTTGCCATTAGTGGAGTTTGCCTACAACAACAGTTTTCAATCTAGTATCGGTATGGCACCGTTTAAGGCCTTGTATGGCCGACCGTGTAGGTCTCCAGTTTGTTGGGCCGAGGTGGGTGATGCGCCTCTGTTGGGTCCGGAGTTAGTGAGGGAAACAACGGAGAAAGTTGAGCTTATCCGTAAGAGGCTTGTTACAGCACAGAGTCGTCAGAAATCTTATGCTGACCGTAGGAGGAGACCTTTGGTATTCGAGGTGGGTGATCACGTCTTTTTGAAGATATCACCTAGGTGGGGTTTAATGAGGTTTGGAAAGAGCGGGAAGTTGTCCCCTCGGTTTATTGGGCCTTTTGAGATCCTTGAGAGGATTGGCGAGGCTGCTTATCGTTTAGCTTTGCCACCGCAGTTATCCGGAGTACATGACGTGTTTCATGTGAGTATGCTTCGGAAGTATGAGCCAGATCCGTCACATGTGTTGGATTGGACTGATTTAGTTGTTGATGAGGATGTCTCGTATGAGAGACCGATTCGAGTCTTGGATAGGCGGGATCAAGTTTTGCGAGGCAAAACCATCCCTTTGGTGAAAGTTTTGTGGAAACATCACGGAGTGGAGGAAGCCACTTGGGAACGTGAGTTGGAAGTCCGTGAGAAATATCCGGATATGTTTATTGAGTTGTAATATTGTATTTAGATTATAATATTGTTCAACTTAAGAGCTTTATATATATGTCTTAACTTGGAAAACATTGAGGATGTTTTGGGTTTAATGTTAACATTTGCACTTGCCTTTTTATGGAAGTGGAGTATAACATTTATATATTGAATGTGTTGTTTATATCATGAACTTGAATAATGATATGAAAATTGTTAACATTGAAAGGAATAATGCATAATATTGACGCAAGTTGAATATATGTTGATTTATACATATTGTGAGATGCCTCTTGATAAGAGATGAAGTGACCGGTATTGGGTCAAGTTGTTGTTTATTGTTTTATAATATCATCGAGAATTGAGAAAAACTTGTTTTTACAAACTCATGCTTAATTTCGGGGACGAAATTCTTTTAAGGGGGGGAGGTTATAGCGACCCCGGTCTTTTCCCTTTTGATTATTGTATCCGAACTTATGTTCCGTAGATTCCTTTGTTGTATTATGGTTGTTGTCGTCCTATATTTTCTTATTTGGAGTTACAAGATGTGTTGGGCGGGTTTGGAACAGGTTGGTTGAGCTTAGGAACCAAAACTAGTTGCCCAGATTTTGGCTTGTCCGCTCGAGCGGGGAGTTTGACGCTCGAGCGGGGACTTGTTGTTGCTTGTCCGCTCGAGCGGGGGTTTTGGCGCTCGAGCGGGAAAAACACCCATCCAGTATTTCTTGTGCAGGGTTGGACGCTCGAGCGGGAGTTGGTCCGCTCGAGCGGGAGTGTGTGAGTGCCGCTCGAACGGGGATTTAGACGCTCGAGCGGGGACCTGGGTTGTCGAGATGCTGGGAGTGTGCATCCGCCGCTCGAGCGTGAGATTGTCCGCTCGAGCGGGAGTCTGTGAGTGTCCGCTCGAGCGGGAGTTTGTCCGCTCGAGCGGGGAGGCCGAGTATAAAATCGTGTTTTGGCGTTTTGAAGCAGTTTTTCATCTCCTTTTCAGATTCTAAACCCTAAGTTCTGAGTTTTCTCTCTCTCAACTCATCTTCTCTCCTAGGTTTCATCTATTTAGAGTGAGTATCTAACCTAGTTCCTTCATTAAAAAGGTAGAGTGGGTCGAGGGCTTCCATTTAATCTGAACGGTTGTTGATTTGGAGCACTTTGGAGTTTGGGCTATCATCTCCGTCTTCTTCTTTTTGGGTTCTTGCTTCGAGGTAGGGATTTCCTACTCCATTTATACGCTTTAATCCTAAGTGTTGGTATTTTGGTATGTGGGGGTGGTTTGGTAATTTTTGGGAGAAACCTTAGGGTTTTGGCTTAGATTAATTTGTATAATTAATTTAAGGGAAAAATGTGGAATTGGGTTTAATTCATGAAGTTGGGGAAATTATGAGATTAATGATATAGTTGGGTAGTTTAAATACGTACCTATGAGAATGTTGATTTTACATTCATTGTTGTATTCATTTCTTGTTTAGAAATAACTGTTTTGGGCTATCGGTGGAGGATAGTCGTGATTGTTGTAGACCTTGCATGTGGCTTAGGTATAACTGGAATTAAGTCACTTATGTTGACTATTGAATTAATACAGAACATTACTTGTATTGATTATGTGTTGTATATGGCAATTGTGTGTTTCATTGCATATGCATGTTGTTTGGAGAAGATAGGGGATGAACTCCACGGTTTGGGGGAAGATAGGGGATGTACCTCTAAACCGGATTTTGTTTGGGAGGAGATAGGGGATGGACTCCATTAGCATCACTTTTATGTGTGCTTATTTATATTGAAGTGTTTCATTGTTTGGGAGGAGATAGGGGATGGACTCCATTAGCATCACTTTTATGTGTGCTTATTTATATTGAAGTGTTTCATTGTTTGGGAGGAGATAGGGGATGCTAGGAGATAGGTTTCACTCCGTAATAATCACAATCCTCAATTTCTGATTAGACTCAAATTTCCAACAATAAATTACATATTCAAATTGGACATATCATAATTAAATTTAATCCGTAATAATCACAATCCTCAATCTTCATAACTTAATTAACTCCAATTAGGACCTAATTAATCGAATCTCAATTTTACTCAACTGAATTAAATATTTAATTAAACTCCCAAATGGGTCCGTAATTAAAATTAAATTAACTCAACTTCTTAATTTCACTTCTTTGAACCATTTGGACCCTTAATTTCCAATTCCAAAATAGCCACTTAATAGATCCATAAATGAATCAATCTCCATACTTTTCGTGAATCCCAGATTAAATTATAATAATCGGCACTTAGATTTCAAATCTTCTAAATTAATCAAGTACTAATCATTATATGCGATGGGGTCGTTATAGCCTTCTCCCTTAGGAAGTTTGGTCCTCCAAACTTAAGATACTTGTACCGCAAATCAGTTATATGATTTGGTCTCATTTTATTCCTTTCCTACGTAACTTCCTTTTTCATTGGACTTTCTCTACATAAATTGAACTTATTCCCAATCACTTAATGGTTAATAACCCAAATTGGCAATTCCTTATCATTTCTATTGACATCAATCACATAACTTATATACTTTAACTCGTCAATCTATAGTTCATATACTTCTAATAGTAGGAGATTTCTCTTAAAGAATGTTCAATTCTCCTTATTTTTCAAACAGATTAAAATATTTTGCTCTTGACATGATAGATTCTTCAAATTAAATTTAATAGCCAATGCGTTACTAATAGGAAACACAATTTCCTGGTGTTTTTAGTCTATTGACGATAATAGTCTCGACATTATTCCAACGCAATTCGTAATTCATCAAATCCCAAAAGAACGGACATTTTAACTTTCATTGACTATGGTCAAGGTTCGTAAGTTATGCACATAACGTAATTTCCCCAAATAAGGTTCCACATGTTAATCTATAACAGAAATTTCTGAATTATATGGAAACGTAATCATATATTAATGGTCCCACTTTCAAACAGACATCCTGGATGACAATTATGATGGTAATTTCAAAACAGAGGAGCACATTGGATTTCAAACAGAAGTATATCAGAGTCATAACAGAAGCATATTTCATAGAAATTCATTGAGCCTATTAAGTAACAGATGTTGGCTTGCTCTCATATAGTAGCAGACAGTCATACAGATCAGAGCAGAACTTTACATACTTCTATGAAATTAAAATTACTGTTTTTGATAATCTTTCTCATACTATCATTTCAAAGTGGTGATTCAATTTCACAACGGGTCTACATTTTACGCGGTCTCATTAACTTTCTTATTTATCTAAGACCACACTTACATAAATAATTCAAATTACACTGTCTTAATCTCATTCCAATTCGAAGACCTATATAGATATATATTCATTAACTTTGATCAATAGTCACGTGGTAGTTTAGGGCTACACTTTTAATTTTCCTCAAATCATTATGATTAGCCAATCAAAATTCTTATGTTCCCAAAGGTTCCTTAAGAAATATGCGCTTGTTATTCTAACGATATTTACTTCCTTATTTCCTATTACGCTTTCTTTCTTCCGTTCGACACTAGGATTGAATTTATTTGCAATAGGTTAAGCTTGTCGGATTCAAAATCTAGATTTAATTATGCCTACAAGATCATAATATCATTCATTTCTAGTCACTATTCCAATAGGAAATTATTGTGTTTTCCTTTCTAGAAGTCTATATTTTGACTTTGTAGCTTAAGATAATTATAAATGTTTCTTTCAACGCTAGAAGATTCAATAGCGATACGATTTTTGTAAATTGGGTCTTTCCTTTCTAACTCTCATAGGTTTCAGTCTCCTAATGTGGAGTACAATTTTCTTTCTATTCAAACAAGGTCCCAAAAACACATAGCTTTGTTAGACAACCCACCCAGAAAACCGTCGGTGGCAAAACATAACTCACCCATACAAGACCGTCGGTGGCAAAAGATATCTCAACAAGGTGCTATATAAACTTAACGTCTCCTAGCACAAAAGGACCTTTCACAGATGTCAGCAAAAGAAAGCTAATACTTATTACAAAAACCAATGGATAATCATTCATGCTTGATCAAATACTTTTCCAAAACAAAGCAAAGCAAGGCTTTATCAAAACATTATAACATAGTTTTATTATAAAAAAAAAATACCACTCACACATAAACTGTTAACTTCAAGCAGTCCTACTTGTGCTTAAGCACTATCCTTAACCGATTAAATTATTTGAGCTTTCTCTTAGATTTGGGATAGTCTTTTATTTGATGCCCCAACTTCTCACATTTCCAATAATTCGATGGTACAGTCCCCGATGGATCTTGTGATATATTGACGTACTAGGATACTTACTTCTCTTACAACTTTGCCTGGAATTACTCATCTTTCCTACCACAAAATTCTTAGTTTTCTTCTTCGATTCACTTTTCATTTCTACACTTAACTCTTCCTTTTGATCTTGCCATGTATGGTAGGATTCACAGCTTTCACCACGTTCTCTAGTACTTCTTCTGCTTAACTCAATCACTCTGATAAAGACTTAATTTCCACTCCATTCACACTTTTCACCATCTTTTCCTAATGACAGAAGAGAAGGGTCAAACACAATAAAATGGTTGATAACACTTGGGTTAATTTAATTGACTTAAATTATAATACAAAGCACATATCATATACAAGTAGACACACACATATAGGCATATAAGGACACTGGTAGGGTAACCTATTCATTCCCCAGCAATCTACCAAGAATTTCTGATTCGAAGCAACGCTGG
>JAPPVO010006997.1:0-29720 GCA_030407325.1 Camellia japonica
GATCATGATGCAGGAGGAGGAGGGACAGAGGGGCTTCAAGAGGAGCCAGGATGGTCAGGGTGATGGTAGGAGACAGAGGGGTGCTAACCCTCAGCAGTCTCATGGTGGTTGTTGCTAGATCGACCTTTCCAGTGCCGAGTGTAGGCTCGGGAGAGAGGCAATCAGGGAGACTTCACATGTTATAAATGTGGTCAGCTGGGCCACAAGGCTTCGGTTTGCCCACAGAGGGGAGGAGGTCAGAGAGCTGCTTCATCTTCAGCTAGACTGCAGAGCCAGAGTCAGAGCAGGGGTCAGCCACTGTCTTGTTATTAGTGTGGTCAGGTGGGGCACCTGAAGAGGTTTTGCCCGCAGTTGGGTGGCACATCTGGTGCATCTGGGTAGAGGCAGAGTCTTCAGCCAGCTCAGTCAGTGCAGGCCTCAAGGGCCAATCAGGGGGCTTCATCGTCCCAGTCTGTACAGCAGTCGTATGCTCCGAGGGGTGAGCAGGTGGATCAGGGGCCTACTGGGCGCGTGTATGCTGTTACCGTGCAGGACCTGGTACCGGTTCCATCGGTGGTGAGAGGTACCTTTCTGTTTTGCAACTCGGTTGCTAGTGTATTGATTGATACGAGTGCATCTCATTCTTTTGTGTCTGCTGCATTTGCATCTGTGTTGGAGTTGGAGTTAGCACTATTAGCATCTCCTATATGTGTTGTATCACCTATTGGGGGTGAATTGATTTTGAAGCACGGATGTAGAGGTTGCGATATAGAGGTCGCCGATCATCGGCTTCCGTTCCCTTTTGTAGTTATGCCATGAAGGGTTTGATGTTATTTTGGGTATGGACTGGCTATCGTCATACCGGGCTGTTGTTATAGATTGCTACCGCCAGAGGGTCACAGTTTGTACCTTGAGCGGGGAGTGTTTCCATTTCTTGGGGATCGGGTTGGTAGTGTGTTGCCACCGGTGTATGATCCGCGAGGGCGGAGTGAGCTTAGTGGTCTACTTGCTAGCTTTTTGAGTGGTGAGTGTGATGAGACCCAGATTGTTTTGCCGATGGTGGTTTGTGAGTATTTGGATGTCTTTCCGAGGATCTTGTTGGTTTGCCACTCACCGTGAGATTGAGTTCTCCATTGATTTAGTGTCGGGCACGGCCCCGATCTCTATGGCACCTTACCGTTTTGCCCCAGCCGAGTTGAGTGAGTTGAAGATTCAGCTCCAGGAGTTGTTAGATAAGGGCTTTGTTCGCCCTAGTGTTTCGCCGTGGGGAGCACCGGCCCTCTTTGCTAAAAAGAAAGATGGTGCCTTGAGACTTTGTATCAACTACCGGAAGTTGAATCGGGCTACGGTCAAGAATAAGTACCCTATGCCCCGTATAGATGATCTGTTTGACCAGTTGAAGGGTTCCCGTTGTTTCTCTAAGATAAACTTGAGATCGGGTTACCACCAGTTGAGGGTCAGGGAGGAGGATATTCCGAAGACGGCATTCCGTACGCGGTATGGCCATTATGAGTTTCTGGTGATGCCATTTGGGCTCACTAATGCACCGACAGTTTTTATGGATTTGATGAACTGGATATTCCGGGAATTCTTAGATCGTTTTGTAGTCGTTTTCGTGGACGACATTCTTATCTATTCGCCTTCGGAGGAGGAGCACAAGGAACACTTGAGAGTGGTGCTTGAGTTGCTTAGAGCCCATAGGCTGTATGCCAAGTTTGGGAAGTGTGAGTTCTGGCTAGGAGAAGTCAAGTTCTTAGGCCATGTAGTATCCGGGAAGGGGTGTCTGTTGATACATCCAAGATAGAGGCAGTGCAAGATTGGGCACAACCTAAGAGTGTGTTTGAGATCCGCAGTTTTCTGGGATTAGCTGGGTATTACCGCTGGTTTGTGAAGGATTTCTCCAGGTTAGCTTCACCGTTGACTAGGCTGACTTGGAAGGGAGTCAAATTCGTATGAAGTGAGACTTGTGAAAAGTCGTTCCAAGAATTGAAAGTTAGATTGACCACCGCTCCGGTCTTGATTATTCCGGAGAGAGGGTTGGGTTATGCGGTTTATTGTGATGCCTCATGAGAGGGTTTGGGTTGTGTGTTGATGCAAGAGGGGAAAGTGGTTGCCTATGGCTCACGTCAGTTGAAAATTCACGAGAAGAATTACCCTATACATGACCTAGAACTAGCAGCAGTGATCTTTGCCTTGAAAATCTGGAGGCACTACCTTTATGGTGAGAGATTCGAGGTGTTCTCGGATCACAAGAGTTTAAAGTATCTATTTACACAGAAGGACTTGAACTTGAGGCAGAGAAGGTGGATGGAGTTCATTGAGGACTACGATTTTGAGTTGCACTATCACCCGGGAAAGGCCAATGTTGTGGCCGATGCACTTAGTAGAAAATCCATTAGTGATGTAGCTTGTATAGCCATCAGGGAATGGGAGATGTTGGGGGCGCTTGGCGAGTTTGATTTGCTTCTGGGCGAATCCGTTGAGGCTGCGGCCTTGTTTTCTGTTGTTGCGCAGCCTACACTTGTGACTAGAGTGTTAGAGGCACAGAGAGGTGACCTTGAGGTAGAATCCCTCCGAGAGAAGATCTCCAGTGGGAAGGTTGAGAAGGGTTTGACGGTGTATCCCGACCTGAGTGTGAGATACCGAGACCGTTTGTTTGTGCCGGAGTCTTGCCGGGAGGAGGTACTCCAAGAGTTTCACCATTCACGCCTTGCGGTGCATCCAGGAGGCACCAAGATGTATCGTGATTTGGGGCGCCAGTTTTGGTGGAGGGGCATGAAGAGAGATGTGGCGGTTTTCGTGTCGAAGTGCCTTACTTGTTAGCAAGTGAAGGCCGAGCATCAGAGGCCAGCGGCTTTGTTGCAACCCTTGCCTATTGCTGAGTGGAAGTGGGAGCACGTCACTGTGGACTTCGTTGTAGGTCTTCCGAGGACTCAGCGCGGTAGTGATGCTATTTGGGTGGTTGTAGACCGGTTGACTAAGTCGGCGCACTTCATCCCTATGCGCATAAGAGATTCGGTAGATCATCTTGCCGACTTGTATATTCGGAACATAGTGAGGTTGCACGGGGTCCCAGTGACGATCGTACGAGATAGAGATCCTCGTTTTACTGCCAGGTTGTGGCAGAGTTTGCAGAGTGCCTTGGGTACTAAGTTGACCTTTAGCACGGCTTATCATCCTCAAACTGACGGGCAGTCCGAGCGTACTATTCAGATCCTTGAAGATATGCTTCGGGGTTGTGTCCTTGACTTTAGTGGGACGTGGGAGAGGCACTTGCCCTTGGTAGAGTTTGCCTACAACAACAGCTTTCAGTCTAGTATCGGTATGGCACCGTTTGAGGCCTTGTATGGCCGACCGTGTAGGTCTCCAGTTTGTTGGGCCGAGGTGGGTGATGCACCTTTGTTGGGTCCGGAGTTGGTCAGGGAGACGACGAAGAAAGTTGAGCTTATCCGTAGGAGGCTTGTTACAGCCTAGAGTCGTCAGAAATCTTATGCCGACCGTAGGAGGTGACCTTTGGTGTTTGAGGTGGGTGATCATGTTTTCTTGAAAATATCACCTAGGCGAGGTTTGATGAGGTTTGGGAAGAGTGGGAAGTTATCCCCTCGGTTTATTGGTCCCTTTGAGATCCTTGAGAGAATTGGGGAAGTTGCTTATCGTTTGGCTTTGCCACCGCAGTTGTCCGGGGTGCATGACGTATTTCATGTTAGTATGCTTCGGAAGTACAAGCCGGATCCGTCCCATGTGTTGGATTGGACCGATTTGGAGGTAGATGAGGATGCCTCGTATGAGGAGAGACCGATTCGGGCCTTGGATAGGCGGGATCAAGTCTTGCGAGGCAAGACCATTCCCTTGGTAAAAGTCTTGTGGAAATATCACGAAGTGGAGGAAGCCACTTGGGAACGTGAGTTGGAGGTCCGAGAGAAATATCCGGATCTATTTGTGGATGTTTGAGCATGTATTGTATATTTTGTTGTATTGTTGAACCTTAAGAGTATTGAATATATCTTAGGTTGTAAAACATGGTTTATGTTTTGGTTTAATGGAAGTAGTTTGAAACTTGCCTCAAAATGGAAGTTTGATATAGCATTGCATAAGTTGAGTATTGTAGAATTGGAAATGTATCATGAACATAAGTTATGATATGAAATTGTGGAAAATGAGTTGGAATTGATAAATTGGAAAGGAATGCATGTTGATAATGCAGGTTGTTTATGTATGGTGATTTGCCTCTTGAAAAGAGACGAGATTGACCGGTAATGGGTCGGATTGTTTAATATTATGTGTAATATTGTTGGAAATGTAGAAAACTTGTTTTTGAAAACTTGTGTTTAATTTCGGGGATGAAATTCTTTAAGGGGGGGAGGTTATAGCGATCCCGGTCTCCCTTTCTTTATTTGTTGTATCCGAACTTAGGTTCCGTGGAGTTGGTTATATCTGGTTGTCATCCTTTTAATTCCATTTGATTGAGTTTTAGGATGTGTTGGGCATGTTTCAAGCAGGTGGGTTGAGCCTTGGTCTAATTTCTTGTTGCCCAGTTTTTGGTCGTTCCGCTCGAGTGGGTCTTCCTGCGCTCGAGCGGGGTTTACACCATTCCAGCATTTTGTGTCCCTGCAAAACTTCTGCAGGTATGATTTCTACGCTCAAGCGGGTTTCCTACGATCGAGCGGGTCGCGCTCGAGCGGGCTTGTTGGCACTCGAGCGGGTAGTATATTTCTGGTGAAAGTTCTGGGATGGGATAATCCACGCTCGAGCGGACTGGTTTTTCGCGCTCGAGCGGATGTGTTTCACTCTTGTGTCTTGGCGCTCGAGCGGGCCTTATTGCGCTCGAGCGGACCCAGCTTTTTGTTCTTGACGCTCGAGCGTTGTGTTTTCCGCTCGAGCGGACTTGTCGTATAACAGAGGGCACCTGGGCATTTTTGAATCACTTTTTACACTTCTCTCTCTCTCTTACTTTTCAAAAAGCCATTTTTGAGAGCTCCTCTCTCTAGAACCTTGCCTTGTCTCTAGGTATTGATCTAGTAGGAGTTGTCTCCTCACCTTTGGTCATTACAAAAAAGTTGTTGATCGTCGAGGGCTATCTTTTGATCCGAAAAACTTGGAATTTGGAGCACTTTCATTTTCTTCATCTTCTTCGTTGGGTATCATCTTTCGAGGTAGGGATTCCTACTCACTCTTATGGTCTTTGACATAGATTTTTGGTTGTTTTGATAAAGTGTTGAAGTTGAGAAAGTTTGGGACTTAGGGTTTCAAAATGTTAAATGCGGTTTTGTTATTTTGATTCTAAAAAATGTATTTTGGGTTTCAAAATAATGGTATTGTTGTTGGTTGTTGATATTTAGACCATTGGGTCAATATTGGGAAATGGGGTAGATAACCCTAATTTGTTGTATAAATTAATTGGTATAATTAATTTGGAAAAGTTGTGGATTTATGGAATTGAGTTGGAAATAATGAAATTAGCTCATTATATTGTAAAACGGTGGAGTTGGATTTATTAATCACTCACTTTTGAAAACATTGATATTTTATCTGTTGGAGCTTTTATTATCTGTTTAGAAATAATTGCTTTGGGCTACTGTAGACGCGCCCTTGGGCCTCACTCTACAGTTCGGACTCCCTTTTTTGTTTTGTTGCGGTTCTTAATCTGAACCAAAGAGTCCAACTCTGGCAAATCGTTTTGAGAAAACAGATTTTTGAAAAGTAGTGCCAAACATGGACTGCTTTGCCAGATACAAAGTCGCCACCTAAATATTTTTTAAATGGGAAATTTAGGAAACCCTGACTCGGTGCCGAAGGCCACGTGTCCGTCATCACCAAAGTGGTCTTGGCTCGGGAGCTTGGGTACGATCAGGGAAGGTCAGCTATGAGCACCCCCTTTCGCTCGGTCCGAAGACCGGCCTCTACTAACCGTAATATCCGATTTTGAAAACATTATGCGTTCTTATCCCAATTATTAGCCTAGAATTACTATATTATGCGCACAGCAAAACAAGTATAGACTAGATTGCCTAATTTGGAAATAAGCATTGCATATCCGTTTTCTTTGAAAATGCTTTGGAATTTGCTACTCGCAAGTAGGCTAAAATACGGATTTCAATGAGTTATTCCAACTTAAGCAATCCAACCTCCACCCACAGGCATTCAAACAGTTTATCACATAAGCAACTAGTCACATGGTAAACATGCTGTCATGTTAACATTCACACACATGCAAGATGCTAAAGCATAGATACTTACATCGTACTCCGTGCCAAAACAATAAACTGGTTAGCAATCATGCATGTCCTAGTTCATGTTAAGTGGCTAATGCAACACATGCAAAGATGCAGTTTAGAGTAGGCTCGGCTATCCTAGACATGGCATGTGAAATGCTACAACTATCACGTATTCAATTTGGAATTGAAAGTACGATGTAGTTTGTATGATGTACCGAACCCGGTGCATGTAAACAAATGTATGGATACACGCATGCATAGCATAAGGTATGCTAAAGGTAAACGTGCCCTAATCTACCATCATAAGCAAGTAAATAAAAGGGAGAAAGAAATGGGGGTTGGAAGACATACACGCCACTCACCCACACTCATTACAAATATGCCCTCGCTCGGAGGGACCAAAAGAATAATACAAATAATTAACTACGCAAGCTAATTAAATATTACAAATTAATTAAATTAACAAAATAATTCATCTAAGGAAAACAGTAAACCGCCCCGGGGCGAGGACTCAATGCACGCGCACTCGGATTCCGTTCGGAATTGCACTGCCATGCCTAGCTTGCCTCTGTTTTCCCTGCTTTGCATCTCAGAAGACTGCCAAAGTCTCAGGAGTGCCTCCCAGGACACTGAGGGACATCATCGGCTGAGTAGGACTTCCACCGGCATCAGCATGAAGTCACCGGCACAAAATTCATCCATCGGCCATCAATAGACTGCCGGTCGGCACTAAATACTGCCGGCCGGCACTGAATGTCTGCAGAACCTGCAACTCACAGCAGCAGAGGGCAAAAACTTGCATGGCAGCTCAATTCAAGCAATGTATGCACCAAACACATTCCTTATCATGTTTATGACTCAAAGGAGGATGTGCCTCGATTCTCGGGCCACCAATCACGCATTCCCATGCATGATGGCCCAAAGGATCAAATGTGCACTTTCAATCTCAAATGCATGCAAACCAAACAAACCAAAATCCCAATCCCTATCACCAAATCAAGGGACAAGGAATGCATGTTGATGCAATGCAACCTAGTCATGTTAGCTATCATGCAATATGAACAATGCAATGTACTTATGCAAAGCATACAAGCAAACATGAGGTAAGCATGCAAGCAAGCAAATGATGGTCTTAAACATGACTTAGGCAACTCTAAATAGGCCTAAAATCAGTGGCCAAAGTGCCCAAAAATGAAGGCCAACACACACACACACACATGCATATGTTAAGACTTAACACTTAGGCACTGAGTAAGCAACCTTCAAGCACACTTGAAAGGGGGTATCATGGACACTAAGCATGCATCGTAAGCTTTGAAAATCATGTTATAGAAGGTTCCAAACCGACTAAATAAACCGAGTAAAGCATGCAAAAAGGCCCAAGCACTCAAGGCTCACCAAAGAGGTAATGGACTACACTTAACACGACCATACATGGCATGTATTAGGCGACCAAGAACAGAGTTTTAATACATAAAACTAAGTCCGAAAGACTACTTAGATGGCACCTAAGTGACTCAAATTCAAAGGCATGCATAATGGTCAAAACAAAGGGCATACAACACATGCTTTCAAAGCAATAAAGAGGCGACTAAGACAAGCATATGGGTATGCCAAAGGGACTGAAATTACATGTTGGGTGGTTCCAAACCACCGAAATGATGCAAGCAACACATGCTACATATTCACATACTTGAGGCCAACAAGCCCAACAAGCCGCAAATGCAAAGAAGCTATACTAAGCATGCCAAAATTGATCCAAACAACCATGGACAGAGCTAAAGCATGGCAAAATAAGCACAAACACTTCACAAAGTCAAGGCCAAAACACGCTTGAACAAAGGCTAAAACCTAAGACATGTTAAGGATTTACAAGGCATTACATGGCAACTATGCTAAGCATGCATAAGGGACCAAAACCAACATGATACAAAGTTATAATATGGCAATATGAGCACAAAATACAGCCATGGCATAACCAACAAACAACCAAACATGAGGCTCCCTCAAGAGGCAAAATAGGTCCTTTTCAAGGACAACAAGGAGAGGGGGTGACCCTCTCCTTCTTGGGACTTCAAGGCATCATCTTCACCACTGAAATCCCTCAAGATTTCAGTGGTGAAGAGACCCCAACACCAAAATCCCGGAGCTCTCACAAAATAGCACAAAATGAGGCCTTTTCAAGGCCTAAGGGTGGTCAAACCTCCCCAAAGCACAAAACACTCTTAACCAACAATAAAGAGGACTAAAAAACAGAACTTTTTTGTATTAAATGCTAAGCATAAAAACAGTTCTAAACTATGCAAAAATAGAGTGCAAAGATGGGGTAAAAAGGGGTAGTTTCTTACCCTTGAAGACCACCTTCACAAAGGTTGATGTTGTTGCTTCCTTAAGCTCAAATCCAACCAAAAACTTCAAGAACCAGCCCTTAGAACCTCAGTAACCGAAGGAAGGTGAAACACTAGGTGCTTGTGTGCAATAATATGGATTAAAGCACCTAGTATAGAAACAAGAGAGGAAAAGAGAGATAGGATAGATACACAAGTTCTAACCTAGAACCAGAGCTTCTTCTCTATCTTTTCTCTCTAAAGATGCCTCATTTTTCTAACCCTTGAGCCAAGAGAAGAGAGCCCTCTCTTATAGGCAACAAAGCTTACAAGCTAAGCAAACAAAGGTTCATCCCTCCATACACGTGTATGGAGGGGAAACAAATGCTATACAGCTGCTTCAAAATATCTCAAAAAGCAACTGAACAGTAGTCGGCAGGGCAAAATTGTCATTTTGACAAAATTGACTGCCGACCGGCACAAAAGAGTGCCGACCGGCACAATATAGTGCCGATGGCAACATCAACCAGCCGGTGGCCTCTAGCCACTGCCGGTGGTGTGTGGGGGTGCTTCACAAGGCATTCCCTGCCCCTCCA
Source organism: Camellia japonica (assembly GCA_030407325.1). NCBI lineage: Eukaryota > Viridiplantae > Streptophyta > Magnoliopsida > Ericales > Theaceae > Camellia > Camellia japonica. The sequence goes on from JAPPVO010006997.1 coordinate 9,118, forward strand.
AGGCAAAGCACAAGTGTTTGGTGCAAAACCAGACACAAAACGGTCAAGTTCGGAGGTCCTAAGGCAAGGCGCGTAGCCGAGAACTCCGGGAACTCCAAACGAACACGAACATGGATAATCACCGAGTGTTCAAGCGGTGACGTCCAAGTCTTGAGGACGGTCAAAAATGGGGTGTCTACAGCTACCGGTGGAGGGTAGTCTTGATTGTTGTAGACAATGCATGATGATTAGGCAGGCTAAAACTAATCGATTGAGTATGCTATCGAATATAGTGACTGGAATAATACATTAACTTTATGTATTGATTGATTGTATATGATCTATGTTTATATACATGTGTGTGTGGGAGGAGATAGGGGATGTACTCCACGGTTTTGGGGAAGATAGGGGATGGACCTCTAATCCGGATTTTTGTGTGACATTGATACAGCACTACAATGTGTATCAAGTGTTGATTATGGAAGTGTTTAAATTGATTTGATATAGCACTAAAATGTATATCGTTATCAATTGTGAAGTATAGGAGTGATTTTATGTTATGTTGATACAGCACCGAAATGTATATCTTTCATAAAGTGTGGAAAATGAATTTTTGTGTTATCGATACAGCATTACAATGTGTATCCGTCATGAATTTCGAAAGTGTTTTAAGGATGAGTCTAAATCTCATTAAGTTATTTGGCTAGGTATTGAGCCTTGTTTTCAAACTCAAAGTTGAAAAAGAAATGGGAAATGAAATGTAACATGGACTTAATGTCATGGAACTGAAATGTGAGATATGTGGATGTACCTGTGTTGAACATTTATCAATTGCTAAAGTCTTAGTTATTGCTCATACTGTGTTTAGCATATCTCTACTGGGCGTTGGCTCACCTTATATGGGGCATTATTTTCAGATACAGGTAGCATGCCACCTCCAAGGACATAGCTTGGATGATGATGAGAGTTGAAGACTCTTTTTGTTTAATTGATTGTATTACATGTTTATCAAGCCAAAGGCTTATTTTGTATAGAGTTAGTACTCTTCTTTTGTGTAACCAAGTGTTAACTTGGAAAGCTGTAAGCCCGTAGGGCATTTGCTTTTGTTGTTAACATGTAATACTGTTGTAAGAACTACTCTGATGAATAGAAATGGTTGATTTCTCTTATATCAATGCATGTCTAAAGTGATGGGTTTTATGTATTATTTTGAGGGTGTTACAAGTAGTATCTATTGTGGCATGAGTATAAATAACCCTTGTTTAAAATACCACAAGACTAAACAATGTCATTAGAAGAATAGTTTTGTGGCACTTTCAAATGTCACTGAACTAAGAAAATGTTGTTGTTTAGCGAGTTTTTGACAATTTTAGTGACGTTTTTCAAACGCCATTAAAAACCATATTTCCTGCAGTGACAAAATGCAAAGGTATTCTTTTAACGAACTGCAATTTGACACTACTTTCATTTAGTTATTTTCATATTTTACCGGCACAAAGTTTGGTTATTGTCAAAATTTGACCGGCCATTAATGAACCACAATTTTGCGTTTTTTGTCAAAATTTAAGTTTTACAATTCTTTTAGCATGTATTGGATGCTCCAAGGACAGTGAATATTCATTTGTGATAGTGTCGCAACTAATGTTGAATAATTTTCATAACTATCAACTTGACTTAAGTTTTAGAAAAAGTTATTTAGAGCTCTAAGAGTAAATACATTTAAGTTATTTAGAGCTCTAAGAGTAAATACATTTACTGTCTCAAACTGCTTTTTATTGATTAAAGTAATAAGATTTGTTACTTTCATGTTAATTTTTATTAGATGTTTTATCTGGTGATAATGTGGAATGACTCATTCCTTCAACAATCAAAACATTCTAGCTGTACAGAGTTCTATCATCACATTAATTTCTGACTGAATGAGAAAGTCATTTCATTTCATTTCTTTCAACGACCATATTAAATGGATAAATTACACTTTTGCATATTAAATGACAACAACCATATTGATCATTACTTGAAGTGGGAACATGATTACACTTTCAACAACCATATTAGGATAAACTACACTTTGCATCCTACATTTTGCACTAAATCTCATTTTGATCCCTACACAAGAAATTATAACACCTGCATTTCTGGTCAAATATCACTTTGGTCTCTACACATGAAATTGTAATAGTCAACCCCTTATACTTTTGGTCAAATCTTATTTTGATCCCTATACAAATGTCACTATCCCATTTCTCTTCCTCAATTGTTTAAATGTTTAACTGAATTTAATTATGTAATAAGAATGTGACTATGACATGAGAGTAAGAAAGGAAAATCATCTATATTTTTCACCAATACACACTTTATCCCAAAATTTACATCAAAATATGACTATATTAGACTAAAACAAAACGCAAATTGTGAACAATTAATTAAGAAGATGAACTAGAGTTTTGCATAAAGTGAAATTACAAAACTCTATTTTTCACCATAACATAGTCTTCTGTCTATTCAAATTTCTTTCTCTTTGATTTCTTTATCGCATATTTTATTTTATTTTAAAAACTCTACTTTCTTGTCTTTTCGTCACAATTTTTACCATACGAATATATATTATTATATATATATATTGTACTATATAACTCTCATGTGCTTATCACGTAGGACAAAATGTATTGGTGGGAAACATGGATGATTTTCCTCTCTTATTCTCATTTCTTAATCACATTTTTGTCAAATGACTGAATTTTATTGAAGATTTAAAAATGAAGCAACAAAAAAAAGGGGACATTGACACTTGTGTAGTGACCAAAGTGAGATTTGAGTAAAAATACAAGGGTTCACTATCACGATTTTATGTGTAGAGACCAAAATGGGATTTGACCAGAAGTGCAGAGAGTTGACTGTCATGATTTCATGTATAGGGGTCAAAGTGAGATTTGGTGCAAAGTGTAATTTACCCAATGTAAAACTAATCTAGAAAAAGAAATCACCAATGAAAGGGAAGAAATAACATTAAGTGGCTTTTTGTAAAAAAAACGCAACCCTAGGTGTCCACATGACGTCATGCCATCAGAAAACTTCGCCGTCGATAGCTATAAGACGGCGTTTTTGAAACACCGCAAAAAAGTCAAACACAACATTTTTTAAACATTGTAAACATATAGCGATGGCCACGTCATTGGCCTTTATAATAAAACGTCACTAAATGTTTTAGTGACATTTTTTTACAAATTTAGTGACCTTTTTTAAACGCCACTAAAAGCTATATTTCCTACAGTGGCAAAATGCAAAGGTGTTCTTTTAACGGATTGCAATTTGACACTAGTTTCGTTTAGTTATTTTTCAAATTTTACTGGCACAAAGTTTGATCATTGTCAAAATTTGATAGGCCATTAACGAACCACAGTGACTATTCATTTGTGATAGTGTCACAACTAATATTGAGTAATTTTCATAACTACCAACTTGACTTGATTTTAGAAAAACTTATTTAAAGCTCTAAGAGTAAATACATTTACTGTCTCAAATTGATTTTTATTGATTAAAATAATAAGAGTTGTTACTTTCAAGTTAATTTTTATTAGAGATTTTATCTAGTGATAATGTGGAACAACTTATTCTTTCAACAGCTAAAACATCCTAATTGTACAGAGTGCTATCATCACATTAATTTCTGACCTAATGAGAAAGTCATTTCATTTCATTTCTTTCAACGATCATATTAAATGGATAAATTACATTTTTGCATATTAAATGACAACAACCATATTGATCATTACGTAAAGTGGGAACATGATTTGAGTAATATTAAATATGGTTGTGAGAGCAGGATTACACTTTCAACAACCATATTAGGGTAAATTGCACTTTATACCTCTACATTTTGTACAAAATTTTACTTTGGCTCTTATACATAAAATTATGACAGTCAACTCTCTACACTTCTAGTCAAATCCCATTTTGATCCCTGCACATAAAGTTGTGACAGTCAACCTCTATACTTTTAATCAAATCTCAATATCCATCCATAAATTATATATTCACCGCAGCTAATCGGTTGACACCTTATCAAAGTTTTGAGCTAATGCTTCCGAGTAGGCCTGTAAATGGATCGGATTCGGATCGGATCTGTCAAAATCCGAATCCGATCCGATTAAGACAAACCCGAATCCGATCCGAATCCGTTTAGTTCATATCCGATTATAGATATCCGAATCCGAATCCGAAGATTTCGGATATCCGATCCGATAATCCGAATCCGATCCATTTATTTATTTATTGAGCTACAATTTTATATAATTTGAAAAAAAATTTCATTTTGTGTTTTTTATTCAAATTGATAATAATCGGATCGGATTATCGGATTATCGGATCGGATCGGATTTTTGCATGTTCAATCCGTTTAATAAACGGATTAAACGGATTCGGAATTTGGATCGGATTTTTCTGTAAACGGATTCGGATTATCGGATCGGATTCGGATCGGATTCGGATTAAATCCGATCCATTGACAGCCCTACTTCCGAGTATTACGCATAACTATTTCACTGTTCTATTTTCTAGATTAAAAAGAATCAAAAAAATTATTTATTGTGTGTAACTATTTTATTTTTGAAGGATTAATTATATCAAGACCTTTTTAACTGTTTGTAAATTTCAATTTATTCCCTCATCTATGAATCCATATATTTTGACCATTTTAATTATAAAAATGTATCACTTTCACTTATTTTAAACCACTTTAAGAAATGATGTATTTGTATGATTATTACTTCATTTTTTCTTTTTTTTGAAAAAAAAAAATCAAGCTCTATAAACCTATAAATTTTTCATAGTTACATTAATTTCTTGTTTAGTTAGCTAAAGGAATCACAACTAAGCCCCTATTTGGAACGTTATTTTTTTGGCTACAAAAAAGTTAAAATATGTTTGGCATATTTCAAAAAAACGTTATGAAATCTTTCGTTTAATCTGAAAAGACCAAACTGCTCTCCATGGATATCTTTGAAAAGGTAAAACGAAAAAATTCATGCAAAAATTAAAATATGAACCTTTTTTTTTCCAAAAACATTAATCTTTTTTTTATCTCTTAAAAAAATTATAAAGTCAAAAAATCACTAAAAAAGTTAATTCCAAACACCCAATAATATAGATGGTGGAAAGATATAGAGTTAAATATGATAAAATATATATCTTAGTATAAAAGAGATGACAATATAATTTATTTATTTTTTTATCTATATGGTTAAAAAAATAATTAAGTAGCCCAATATAATTGTGCTAAAATTGCGAGGTTAAATGTAAATTTTAAATTTTTTTTAAGAAAGATCTGTATAAATATATTTTATTTTAAATAAGGTAGGTCATATAGCATTTGTTGTATTAACACCATATAAAATGTTATATAAATTAAATAAAATGAATTTAATGATAAATAATATTTTTATTTAAAGGAAAAGAAAAAAAAAGAAAAAAATAATTAGGGAGAAATGAATAACTTGGAAATCTAAACCACAAATTTCTATTTTGCCTGGTGTTAATTATGAATATTTGAAGTAATGGGACCAGTGGGAGTTTCACTAATGTAAGAATTTTGGTAGTGTTACGCATACTAATTTATATATCAATTAAATTATTAACATATATTATCATATTATTATTTCAAATAACTTTATTTATTATATAAATTATAAAAATTTAAAATTTTTAAAATTATGTTATATTATCTATTAGTGTAATAATTAACTAGCCTATCATCCGTGCTATGCACGAGATAATTATAGATATTTATATTTGTCTAATTTTTTTTTTAATATATAAATTATGTTTTTAAAGATTTTTTATAAAATAATTTAACGATCTATACTAACCATAGTGTATGAGAGAAGTTGAAATGGGTATTACAGTATATACAGATTGTATCTAAAATTATTTGTATGAGGGGATTTTAAATGCTGATAAGGAGATTTTGACCAAATCAATAAATGCAGGCATGTGGAAAGACATGTGGATTGAAAAAAATTAATAAATGCTGATTAAAAAATTTTAACCAAATTAATAAATACTGAGTTTTTTTTTTTTTTAATAAAAAATTTAAAAAATTCAGATTGGGATATTGAAGCTCCCACAGGTCTTGAGGTTAAAAACTCCCTTAGGCTTAATATATAGTATAGATATAGATATAGATATAGATATAGATATAGATATAGATATAGATAGATGTGTTGAAATTTTCAAGAAATTTTGTTTATGCTGGTCTTTAATGCATTAAAGTTTAATTATGAGGGGGTTTTAACCAAATCTCCCAAAAGGCATGGGGATTGGGAGAAATTAACAAATGCTGAGTTTTTTTTTTTTTTAAATCAAAAAATTAGAAAATAAGGATTAGGATATTTGAGCTCCCACAAGGCTTGTAGGTTAAAAACTCCATTTTCCTTAGATAATTGTGTTTACAATCTATATCTATATACTACATATTAAGCAAAAGGGGGTTTCTAACCCCTAAGGCATGTGGGAGTTCCAATATGCTAATCATAATTTTCTAATTTTTTGTTTTTTTAAAAAAAAAATTAACCTCAGCATTTATTAACTTCTCTCAACCCATAAGAGTTTTTGACTTCTCTTATAATTACTGCAGTACTTTTCAAAACAAATAATTTGTATATTAAAAAAAATTTAAAACAAATATAAATATCTATATCTATATCTATCTATTTATTTATATCTGTTCTAACCCAAAGTTTTGTGAGAGTTCCAATATCTGAACCTTAATTTCTTAATTTTTTTGATTTTTAAAAAAAAAAACTTAGTACTTATTAAATTCTTCCAAGCCTTTTAACTTCTCCAATACACACTAAATCCTAAACCCTAAATATAAACACTCACAAAGAAAAAAATGTGATTGTAATGTGATATAATTATAGTTTGTTCAATGGCTCTTTTTTTTAATATGATTGTTGTAGTTAGTAGGGGTGGGCGCAGGTCGGTTGCGGCCACGAAACCTCCAATCCGCCATTTGTCCGCCAGATTGGCGGATTGGAGAAAATCAATCCGCATCCGTCTGCCAATCCGGCGGATATGGATTGAGCGGATTGGCGGATGGATGCGAATCGGTTTGACGGTTTAAAATTTTATAAATTTTCAACATAATTCAACTTGTGCACTTCCTCAAAAAAAAAAAAAAAAAAGAAGAAAGTATTATAGTTAATGACTTAAAAAAAATATTACAATCACTGCATGCCTTATCCAAAGCAAGAAAGTTTGAAACTTTAGAATATCACAATCACTGCATGCCTTATCCACATACTACAATCACAGCATGTCTTATCCATATAAAGTATTATAATCTATGGTTTTTAAAATATAAAAACAATTCAAACCATCAAAACCATGAACAAAGTAGTAATAGAGATTGTATGTCTCTGTATTGTTACATCTATATCTATTTTTGAAAACAAAAACCAACCAGCATATATCATATTTTCTATTTATTATTTTTAGAGATAGACTTAAAAATCAAAAAATATAGATAAATAATACATTTATTTTTTTCAATTCAAAAAAGATATTCAAGTTGAAAACTTTTTTTCAATAGAATAATTAACTCTTTTTTAATTGAAAAACAAACAGAATATTTAAACAAACTGAAAACACAAAGTTTTATAAATTACTAGCGGTGTTCGCGGTTTGGCGGTTTGGTTGCGGCCAAAGGAATCTCAAATCCGCCATCCATCCGCCAGATTGGCGGATTGGAGAAAATCAATCCGCAACCGTCCGCTCGTCATCACACATCCGTCCAAAATGCGGCGGATCGGTTTGGTTCTGTCGGTTTTGGCAGATCGATATATCCGCTGCTCACCCCTAGTAGTTAGTTCAATATTTTTTTAATGTTATTTAATCCTTTTATTTACTATTTTAGTTTTATTTTTAATATGATTGTAGTTAGATAAACATAACACTTACAAAGAAAAAATGTGATTGTAGTTAGTTCAATGGTTCTTTTTTTTTTTTTTTAATGTGATTGTAGTTAGTTAATGGCTCTTTTTTTCATTTATTTATTTATTTATTTTATTATGGAAAAAATGTGATTTGATTGTAATTTGTTCAATGGTTCTTTTTTTTTTAAACGTGATTTAATCTTTTATTTACTGTTTTAATAATTTTCTTTACAATTATTTATGAAAAAATTATGATTGTAGTTAGATAGCATAAAAATATTTGTGATTTGATTTGATTTTTTTCTGATTTGATTTTTAAAGTACCAATTATTGATAATGATTAGATTGTATTTTGAAAAAAAAAATTATAATTGATTTTTTTAACTCACTGTGTTTTTTGAAAAAAATATATATTGTGTTTTTTTAACTATCAATTCACTTAATTTGTTATTCGATTTTTAACTCACTGTGTTTTTTGAAAAACAAAATGGATTGTACTCATTAGGGTCACATAATGTACCAATTATTGATAATGATTAGATTGTATTTTGACCCAAAAAAAATTGTAACTGATCTTTTTAACTCACTATGTTTTTTGAAAAATAAATTATTGTGTTTTTTAATTATCAATTGACTTAATTTGTGATTAATTTTTTTAATTATTGATGATGATTAGATAGCATTAAAAAAATTGTGATTTATATGATTAAAGTTATCTCCTTTTGTTTATAATTTTATTTTTTAATATGATTGAAGTTAGATAAACATAAACACTTACAAAAAGAAAAATGTGATTGTAGTTTGTTCAATGGTTCTAAATAATCTTTTTTATTTACTATTTTAATGGTTATTTTTTTCAATTATTTTTTTTTTTGATGAGAAAAATGTCATTGTAGTTAGATAGCATTAAAAAAATTGTGATTTGTATAATTGAAGTTATCTCATTTTGTTTATGATTTGATTTTTTAATATGATTGAAGTTAACTCACAAAAACAAAAATGTAATTGTAGTTTTTTCAATGACTCTAAATAATCTATCTATACTATATATTAAACAAAAATGGATTTTTAACCCCTAAGGCCTGTGAGAGCTTTAATATCCCAATCTGAATTTTATAAATTTTTTTTATTTAAAATAAAAAACTCAACATTTATTGATTTGGTCAAAATCCCTGATCAGCATTTATTAACTTTTTTCAATCCACATGTCTTTCTACATGAATGCATTTATTGATTTGGTCAAAATTCCTTCATACAAATAATTATAAATACAATCCGTGTATAGTTACTAAAGTACCCTTTTCAACTTCTCCCATACACTATTGTTAGTGATAAGATTGTTAAATTATTTTTATAAAAAATCTTAAAAAACATAATTTATATATTAAAAAAATCTAAAACAAATATAAATATCTATAATTATTCCATGCATAGCTTGGGTGATAGGCTAGTTATCTATATATATAAATTGCGATTTTTAAATGTCTTTTTTTTTTCTTTTAAATGTCTTCTTTTTTTCCTTTTTTATATTATATTAAGGTTTAATATTTTGATCATAATTATATGTGTTAGACTTTTTAAGGAATTAAATGTCTTTTTTTTTTATTATATTATATTAAAGTTTAATATTTTGATAATAATCATATGTGTTGGACTTTTCAATAATTTTTTTTTATATTTGTTCTTAATGCATTAAAGTGTTATTATGAGGGATAATAACCATATGTGTTGAGACTTTTCAAGGAATTCATATGTGTTGGATTTTAAAGAATTTTTTTTTTTATGCTTGTTCTTAATACATTAAAGTATTATTATGAGAGTAAGACTTGAGGGTTGGGAGAAGTTAATAAATGTTAAGATTTTATTTTTAAATTAAAAAATCAAAAAATTTAAATTAGGAGATTGAAATTCCCACAAGACTTGGGATTAAAACCTCATTTTACTTAATATATAACTAGCCTATCACCCGTGCTATGCACGAGATAATTATAGATATTTATATTTGTTTTAGATTTTTTTAATATATAAATTATGTTTTTTAAGACTTTTTATAAAAATAATTTAACAATTTTATCACTAACCATAGTGTATGAGAGAAGTTGAAAAGGGTACTGCAGTAACTATACACAGATTATATCTATAATTATTTGTATGAGGGGATTTTAAATGCTCATCAGGAGATTTTGACCAAATCAATAAATGCAGGCATGTGGAAAGACATGTGGATTGAAAAAAGTTAGTAAATGCTGATCATGGGATTTTGACCAAATCAATAAATGCTGAGTCTTTTTTTTTAATAAAAAATTTAGAAAATTCAGATTGGAATATTGAAACTTCCACAGGCCTTAGGGGTTAAAAACCTCCTTTTGCTTAATATATACACTATCATATTACCCGTACTATGCACGGATTGTATTTACAATTATCTATATATGTAAATTGTGATTTTTAAATGTCTTTTTTTTTTTTTTAAAATGTCTTCTTTTTTTTCTTTTTTATATTATATTAAAGTTTAATATTTTGATACTAATCATATATGTTAGACTTTTCAAGAAATTAATATTTTTTTATTATATTATATTAAAGTTTAATATTTTGATAATAATCATATGTGTTAGACTTTTCAAGAAATTTTTTTTATACTTGTTCTTAATGCATTAAAGTATTATTATGAGGGATAATAATCATATGTGTTAGGACTTTTCAAGGAATTCATGTGTTGAATTTCAAAGAATTTTTTTTATGCTTATTCTTAATGCATTAAAGTGTTATTATGAGGGTAAAACTTGGGGGTTAGGAAAAGTTAATAAATGCTAAGTTTTTTTTTTTAAATCAAAAAATAGAAAATTTAGATTGGGAGATTGGAGCTCTCACAAGACTTGGGGTTAAAAACCCCTTTTTGCTTAATATATAGTAAGTATAGATATGGATAGAGAGAGAGAAGATTGTACACGAAACATGTGAGTAACAAATTGCTTTGATACAATCTATACTATCTATTAAGCAAAAGAGGGTTTTTAACCCCAAGCTTTGTGGGAGCTCCAATCTCCCAATCTAAATTTTCTGATTTTTTGATTTAAAAAAAAAAAACTTAGCATTTATTAACTTCTCCCAACTCCCAAGTCATACCCTCATAATAACACTTTAATACATTAAGAACAAGCATAAAAAAAATTCTTTGAAATCTAACATATATGAATTCCTTGAAAACTCCCAACATATATGATTATTATCCCTCATAATAACACTTTAATGCATTAAGATCAAGTATAAAAAAAATTTCTTAAAAAGTCCAACATATATGATTATTATCAAAATATTAAACTTTATGGGCAAATTACGAACACCCCTCGAGGTTTGGTGAAAATACAAATTCCCCCTGAAGTTTGAGAAATTACATCCCGTCTCCTGAGATTTATATTTTCATAACAAATTATCCCCTAAGGTTTTTATTTTCTTATAGATTCCCCCATAATTTCTCCTAATTTGTTATGAAAATTTGACACTCAGGGGGCAATTTGTAATTTTTCAAACCTCAGGGGGAAATCTGTATTTTTACCAAACCTCGAGGGGGGTATTTGTAATTTGCCCTAAACTTTAATATAATATAATAATAATAAAAAAGGCATTTAATTTCTTGAATAGTCCAACACATATGATTATTATCAAAATATTAAATTTTAATATAATATAAAAAAGGAAAAAAAGAAGACATTTAAAAAAAGAAAGAAAATAAAACATTTAAAAATCACAATCTATCTATCTATCTATCTATCTATCTATACTATATATTAAGTAAAAGGGGGTTTTTAACCCCAAGGCTTGTGGGACTTCCAATCTCCTAATCCTAATTTTCTAATTTTTTTATTTAAAAAAAAAAAAAAAACCTCAGCATTTATTGACTTCTCCCAACCCAACCTCAACATTTATTGACTTTTCCTAACCCACAATCCCTTTTGACTTCTCTCATAATTATTGCAACATCATTTTCAATTTCTCCCATAAACTATAGTTACACACAAAAATAAAAAATAAAAAAGATAAGAATTTAGCTATACATCTCAAAAAGATATAACATATAAATTTGAATTATGATTTAATAATATAATTATGTATTTTTTTTTATGTATATCTATCAAAATTTTAAATCACTTAATGGGACAAATTAATCAATTTTCCAAAATTATTGATTTTTAATTTACAAAATAGATTTAAAAAAACTATTGACTGATTTATTTATTTAATAACAAAAATATTTCATAATCTCTCTCTCCTAATCTCTCTCACAAATTTTCAAAAAAAAAATATTAAAACTTGCATTCATTTTCTCTTCCCCAAAAAATCAGATAGGAGCTCCAATCTCCTAATCCTAATTTTCTAATATCTTGATTTTAAAAAAAAAACCTCAGCATTTATTGACTTCTTCCAACCCAACCTCTGCATTTATTGACTTTTCCCAACTCACAATCCCTTTTGACTTCTCTCATAATTATTGCAGCACCCTTTTCAATTTCTCCCATACACTATGGTTACACACAAAAATTAAAAAAAAAAGAGATAAGAATTTAGCTATAGATCTCAAAAAGATATAACATCTAAATTTGAATTGTGATTTAATAATATAATTATGTATCTTTTTTTTGTATATCTATCAAAATTTTAAATTACTTAATGGGACAAATTAATCAATTTTTCAAAATTATTGATTTTTAATTTACAAAATAGATTAAAAAAAAACTATTGACTGATTTATTTATTTAATAACAAAAATATTTCATAATCTCTCCCTCCTAATCTCTCTCACAAATTTTCAAAAAAAAATATTAAAACTTGCATTCATTTTCTCTTCCCCAAAAAATCAGATAATATTTTCTATTAAAGTTGTAGATATCTACCTATATTTTATATATTATATTATAACATAACAAAAAAAACTAAAAAACCAAAAAAAATCTTTAAAGTTTATCTAAATAAACTTTAAATCAATAAAACTCACATGTCTATCACATATCTAACTCATATCATAACTTACCTAAATAATAACAATTAAAAACAAATGGAAAGCACATATAAATTAAATTTTTTTTAAAAAAAGATACCCACAACTCCATCTTAAATAAATTGAAAAAAAAAGACACCCGAATAGAAACCACACAAAAATAAAAATAAAAATAAAAAAGATATATCTATCTATCTATCTATATCTATCTATACTTACTATATATTAAGCAAAATGGGGTTTTTAACCCCAAGGCCTGTAGGAGCTCCAATCTCCTAATCCTAATTTTCTAATTTTTTGATTTAAAAAAAAAAAAAAACCTCAGCATTTATTGACTTCTCCCAACCCAACCTCAGCATTTATTGACTTTTCCCAACCCATAATCCTTTTTGACTTCTCTCATAATTATTGCAACATCCTTTTCAATTTCTCCCATAAACTATAGTTACACACAAAAATAAAAATAAAAAAGATAAGAATTTAGCTATAGATCTCAAAAAGATATAACATATAAATTTGAATTATGATTTAATAATATAATTATGTATTTTTTTTATGTATATCTATCAAAATTTTAAATCACTTAATGGGACAAATTAATCAATTTTCCAAAATTATTGATTTTAAATTTACAAAATAGATTAAAAAAAACTATTGACTGATTTATTTATTTAATAACAAAAATATTTCATAATCTCTCTCTCCTAATCTCTCTCACAAATTTTCAAAAAAAAAAATTAAAACTTGCATTCATTTTCTCTTCCCCAAAAAATCAGATAGGAGCTCCAATCTCCTAATCCTAATTTTCCAATTTTTTGATTTAAAAGAAAAAAACCTCAGCATTTATTGACTTCTCCCAATCCAACCTCAGCATTTATTGACTTTTCCCAACCCACAATTCCTTTTGACTTTTCTCATAATTATTGCAACACTCTTTTCAATTTCTCTCATACACTATGGTTACACACAAAAATTTAAAAAAAAAAGATAAGAATTTAGCTATAGATCTCAAAAACATGTAACATCTAAATTTGAATTATGATTTAAAAATAAAAAATAAAAAAGATAAGAATTTAGCTATAGATCTCAAAAAGATATAACATCTAAATTTGAATTATGATTTAAAAATATAATTATGTATTTTTTTTATGTATATCTATCAAAATTTTAAATCACTTAATGGGACAAATTAATCAATTTTTCAAAATTATTGATTTTTAATTTACAAAATAGATTAAAAAAAACTATTGACTGATTTATTTATTTAATAACAAAAATATTTCATAATCTTTCTCTCCTAATCTCTCTCACAAATTTTCAAAAAAAAAAATTAAAACTTGCATTCATTTTCTCTTCCCCAAAAAATCAGATAGGAGCTCCAATCTCCTAATCCTAATTTTCTAATTTTTTGATTTAAAAAAAAAAAAAACCTCAGCATTTATTGACTTCTCCCAATCCAACCTCAGCATTTATTGAGTTTTCCCAACCCACAATCCCTTTTGACTTCTCTCATAATTATTGCAACACCCTTTTCAATTTTTCCCATACACTATGGTTACACACCAAAATTAAAAAAAAAAGGATAAGAATTTAGCTATAGATCTCAAAAAGATATAACATCTAAATTTGAATTGTGATTTAATAATATAATTATGTATTTTTTTTTATGTATATCTATCAAAATTTTAAATTACTTAATGGGACAAATTAATCAATTTTTCAAAATTATTGATTTTTAATTTACAAAATCGATTAAAAAAAACTATTGACTGATTTATTTATTTAATAACAAAAATATTTCATAATCTCTCCCTCCTAATCTCTCTCACAAATTTTCAAAAAAAAAAATATTAAAACTTGCATTCATTTTCTCTTCCCCAAAAAATCAGATGACATTTTCTATTAAAGTTGTAGATATCTACCTATATTTTATATATTATATTATAACATAACAAAAAAAAATAAAAAACTAAAAAAAATCTTTAAAGTTTATCTAAATAAACTTTAAATCAATAAAACTCACATGTCTATCATATATCTAACTCACATCATAACTTACCTAAGCAATAATAATTAAAAACAAATAGAAACTACAGATAAATTAAATTTAAAAAAAAAAAAGATACCCACAACTCCATCTTAAATAAATTGAAAAAAAAAATACCCGAATAGAAACCACACAAAAATAAAAAATAAAAAATAAAGAGATATATCTATCTATCTATCTATCTAAATCTATACTATATATTAAGCAAAAGGGGTTTTTTAACCCCCAAGGCCTATGGAAACTTCAATATCCCAATCTGAATTTTTAAAATTTTTTATTTAAAAAAAAAAACTCAGCATTTATTGATTTGGTCAAAATCCCCTGATTAGCATTTATTAACTTTTTTCAATCCACATATCTTTTCATATGCCTGTAATTATTGATTTGGTCAAAATCCCCTGATCAGCATTTAAAATCCCCTTATACAATAATTATAGATACAATTCGTGTATAGTTACTGCAGTACATTTTCAACTTCTCCCATACACTATGGTTAGTGATAAGAAAAAAAATCTTAAAAAATATAATTTATATATTAAAAAAATCTAAAATAAATATAAATATCTATAATTATCCCGTGCATAGCACGGGTGATAGGCTAGTCTATATATTAAGCAAAAGGGTCTTTTAAAACCCAAGGCTTGTGGAAGCTCCAACATCCCAATCCTAATTTCCTAATTTTTTATTTTTTTAAAAAAAAAAATTGACTTGGTGATTGGTTCAAAGATTATAATAATTACACTATTGAATAACGCAATAAATGAAATCCTAATTTCCTTACTTTTTACATCCCAAGAGACCCATGCAATTATTGTGTAAATGGCTCTTAATGTTTTTTCCCTCTTAATTTTTTTGTTTTGTTTTTTGAAAAAATAAATAAATAAACACTTATTAAATTCTTTCAAACTCCTCGGTCAAACCCCATGTATTTAATTTATATATTAAAAAATTGACTTGGTGTTTGGTTCAAAGATTATAATAATTACACTATTGAATAACGCAATAAATGAAATCCTAATTTCCTTACTTTTTACATTCCCAAGAGACCCATGCAATTATTGTGTAAATGGCTCTTAATGTTTTTTCCCTCTTAATTTTTTTATTTTGTTTTTTGAAAAAACAAATAAATAAACACTTATTAAATTCTTTCAAACTCCTCGGTCAAACCCCATGTATTTAATTTATACATTAAAAAAAATAAATTGACTTGGTGATTGGTTCAAAGATTATAATAATTACACTATTGAATAACGCAATAAATGAAATACTAATTTCCTTACTTTTTACATCCCAAGAGACCCATGTAATTATTGTGTAAATGGCTCTTAATTTTTTTGTTTTGTTTTTTGAAAAAACAAATAAATAAACACTTATTAAATTCTTTCAAACTCCTCGGTCAAACCCCATGTATTTAATTTATATATTAAAAAAATTAAATTGACTTGGTGATTGGTTCAAAGATTATAATAATTACACTATTGAATAACGCAATAAATGAAATACTAATTTCCTTACTTTTTACATCCCAAGAGACCCATGTAATTATTGTGTAAATGGCTCTTAATTTTTTTGTTTTGTTTTTTGAAAAAACAAATAAATAAACACTTATTAAATTCTTTCAAACTCCTCGGTCAAACCCCATGTATTAATTTATATATTAAAAAAATTAAAACAAATATAAATATCTATAATTATCTCGTGCATAGCACGGGTGATAGGCTAGTACTATATATTAAGCAAAAGGGAGTTTCTAACTCCCAAGGCATGTGAGAGCTCCAATATGCCAATCCTAATTTTCTAATTTTTTGTTTTTTTTATAAAAAAATTAACCTCAGCATTTATTAACTTCTCTCAATCCATAAAACTTTTTGACTTCTCTCATAATTACTGCAATGCCTTTTCCAAAACAAATCAGCATGCTTGGCTGTGGTTTTTTGAAATTTTTTTTGAAAAATTGATTTGAAAACTGTTTTTTGAAAAAAAAAAATGATTGTTTGGTTTTCCAAAAAATATATCATTACAATTTCAAATTTTTCTCCAAATTAATGATTGAAACAATTAAAAAAACACAAAAAAAATCACATCAAAACATTCTCTCAGATTTTTTAAATATATATATATATATACATACATACATATGTGTACCTATATGTACCTATTCTACTAAAGCCTACCTATCTCATTTTCAAAACCTACCTATATATACCTATTCTACTAAAGCCTACCTATCTCATTTATTTTTTTGAAAACATAACTCATTTTTTAGAATAACCAAACAAGTTGCATAAAATTTTCAAAAAATCATATTCAAAAAACCACAACCAAACACAGTGAATAATTTGTATATTAAATTTTTTTAAAACAAATATAAATATCTATATCTATATCTATCTATTTATTTATATCTATCTCTAACACATAAGTTTTATGGGAGTTCAAATATCCCAATCTAAATTTCTTGACTTTTGGATTTAAAAAAAAAAAAAAAAAAACTTAACATTTATTAATTTCTCACAACCCTCAAGCCTTACCCTTATAATAACACTTTAATACATTAAGAATAAGTATAAAAAAAATTCTTTAAACCTCAGATTGTTAAATTATTTTTATAAAAAATCTTAAAAAACATAATTTATATATTAAAAAAAATTAAAACAAATATAAATATTTATAATTATCCCGTGCATAGCACAGGTGATAGGCTAGTATGAATTCCTTGAAAAATCCCAACACATGTGATTATTATCCCTCATAACAACACTTTAATGCATTAAGAATAAGCATACACAAAATTTCTTGAAAAGTCCAATACATATGATTATTATCAAAATATTAAATTTTAATATAATATAATAATAATAAAAAAGACATTTAATTTCTTGAAAATTCTAACATATGTGATTATTATCAAAATATTAAACTTTAATATAATATAAAAAAGGAAAAAAAAAGAAGGCATTTAAAAAAAATATTTAAAAATCGCAATTCACATATATAGATAATTGTAAATACAATCCGTGCATAGCACGGGTGATATGCTAGTTATTTATATATGTGAATTGTGATTTTCAAGTTTTTTTTTTTTTTTTAAATGTCCACTTTTTTCTTTTTTATATTTTATTAAAGTTTAATATTTTGATAATAATCATATGTGTTGAACTTTTCAATGAATTAAATTTCTTTTCGAGGAATTCATATGTGTTGAATTTTAAAGAATTTTTTTATGCTTATTCTTAATGCATTAAAGTGTTATTATGAGGGTAAGACTTGGGGGTTGGGAGAAGTTAATAAATGCTAAATTATTTTTTTTTAAATCAAAAAATTAAGAAATTTAGATTGAGAGATTGAAATTTTCACAAGATTTGAGATTAAAAATCTCCTTTTACTTAATATATAGTATAGATATAGATATATCAATTAATGGATTGAGTATTATTCTAACAACTCAGTGCAATGCATGTTTCCTAGATGGATGAGTTGTCAGCCTGTTAGTGGCGATCCCTAAATTGCTTTTTCACGGGGTCATCAGTCTGGCTCATCTATTAACTATCTCCAACCATTTCTTGATTACCCCAAAACCACCCGTAGAGGCAAGGTCTAAAGCTATTATTAGGGCCCCTTTCAATTTGTGATCATTTCAAAATTTCCAGGGATGCAATCGTTCCAAAATTGAACTTTTAATTTTCTTGTCATTAGAAACACTTGAAAAGAGATGTTGAGGGTTATTTTGAAAAGATGGTTAAAAATTATCTTTTAATTCATTTTGAGTCTATCATTTTTCATATTTTTTACGCATTTTTTCTAAAAATGTCAAAAAAAAAAATTTAAATTAAAATGTCAGTTTTTAACTATTTTTCCAAAACAATCCTCAATATGTAAATGTAATTTTCTAAGTACTTTTTAAATACAATAACACTATAAATTCATAATTTATTTTCAAAAAATACTTAACTGTTTAAATTCATTTTACTTATGGATCCTATAAATACATTTGGAATAAATTATGGATCGATAAGGGTGGTTCAAAGCATTTTTGTTTAAATTTATTTGTTGAAATTCTAGCTCAATCACGTAGGTTTACCTAGGCTACAAGTACTAAAGCGAGGGCAAAGACAAAACTTTTATTGTTGGAAGCAAAGAAAGAATTTAATTGGGTCACAAGTGAAGAGGTCATCCAATTGTATGACTTCAAATGTTATGGTTATTGAAAGAGAGTTTGCCATTTTCATATTAGCACGGTGTTTAGAATGATTTAAATATATGTAATTTTTAATTTTTTATAAAAAAAAAATGTAAAAAATTTAAAAGATAATATAACTCCAAAAAAAAAATGAAAAATATACTATTTTAATTCATCCCAAACAAGCTCTCATTATAAAATCACATTATAAATCCTACACAACTTTTGCTATGTAAATAAATTTTATTACACGCGGAATTATAGCGATCCGGGTTTTATCCCGACGTTATTGTGTTCCGGACTCGGGTTCCGTGATTGTATATTGTTGTCTATGTCTTGTTTCCTCCCTTTAATTCTATGAATTTGATTTTTGGGACTTGTTGGGCGAGTTTGGAACAGGTTGGTTGTCTTTTGGTACAAATGGTTATTGTCCAGATTTTGGCCTCTTCGCTCGAGCGTCGAGCGAGCCTTGTGAAAATGTTTCTTCGCTCGAGCGAGGATTCTTGCACTCGAGCGTGTGTTTGCGTTGGGTGGCAGACCTGAAGCTTTGCATTCAACGCTCGAGCGACGCTTCTTGCGTTCGAGCGAGGCAACCCTTTTGTGTCTGGTCGCTCGAGCGAGAACTCCTTAGCTCGGCGAGCCTGGTGTACATCAGTTCACAGCAGCGTCGTTTTACTTCATTTTTCTGATCCCTGTAGACGTCCCCGAACGCCCCGGGAGGGTTAAGTCCCGTTCCGTTCATATTGGGGTCACTACAGTTCAAGGACTCAAACGTCACGGTTCTTAATCTTGAACCAAAGAGTCCAAATCCGGCAAATCGATTTTGAAAACAGATTTTTTGAAAAGAAGTGCCAAACATGGACTGCTTTGCCAGATACAGAGTCGCCACCTAAATGTTTTTTTTTTTTAATGGGAAATTTAGGAAACCATGACTCGGTGCCAAAGGCCACGTGTCCGTCATCACCAAAGTTGCCTCGGCTCGGGAACTTGGGTACGATTGGGGAAGGTCACTTCGTGAGCACCCCCGCTCGCCCGGTCAAAGACCGGCCTCTACTAACCATGATATCGAGTTTTGAAAACATTGTGTGCTCTTATTCCGGTTATTAGCCTAGATTTACTATGTGATGCGCACAGCATACAAGTATAGACTGAGTCGCCTGAATTGGAACAAAATATTTCATGTTTGTTTGTTTGAAAATGGTTTGATGGTGCTACCCGCAGGTAGGCTAAGACGTGGATTTGCCACCCTCGGGTGGGCTTAGAAAAGATAGTTTTGCCACTATCTAGTGGGCTTAAAACAAACATTTGATGAATTGTCCCACTCCAAGTAACCCAACCTCCACCCACAGGCATTCAAGGCAGTTATATCACATAAGCACATAGCCTCATGGTAAGCATGCTATCATGGCAACACTCACACACATGCAAGGATGCTAAAGCATAAACTTACCGAGTACTCCAAGC